>SNQJ01S0143467.1:24466-47068 GCA_010110895.2 Picea sitchensis
AGTCCAAGGGAGTTCCACCGATGCCTCTACATCCTCAAGGTCCGAAACCCTGCACACTCAATGAAACTGAGTCAATAGCATCTATATATAGCAATAGTAAAACATCCTGTCATCAATCATGACGCATTATCATCAAGGTTAAGTGGTTCATCATCATAAAAATCTAGATCACTTGCGAGCAAGTGTCCCCAAAGAATAAGTTTTGTCAGTGCGCCAGAGCGGGATGTTACAATATAAATGTAGAATTATCATCCAATAATGAGCAATGAACAAATGAAAAATCATACACATACACAATACACCAGTGTTTTATGTGGAAACCCAAAGCAGGAGAAAACCACATAATGTTTTTTCTTATATGTCTTGAAGAATTACATTCATTGGAAGCACCAACTTCCTTTTTTTTACAACTCCAACTGGAAGGAGCCTCCAACCACCTAATTTCTCAGGCTACAACCTGAGGGAAGATCCAATTCCCTAATCCTCTCGCTACAACCAGAAGGATGATACAACCCCCTATGCTCTCCAGCTACAATCGGAAGGTGGCTACAACCACCTGTCCTTGCCCCGTCCAACCGCCCTGAAGTAGAAGTAAAATGATGGAACCATTGTCCCACTATCACTGTGAGATATACCATTGTAAACCTGTACCAATAAAACTAAACCATGCATCAACCATGCATCAACCTATACCTCAACCTGTAATTAACCTATACCATAAACAAGTGCGTCAACCATGCACCAAATTGTACAAGACAACTTGTAATCAATCTGTACCATAAACATGTGAAACCAACCATGTACCAAGTATGTACCAATCATGTGTCAACTACTCATCAACTATAACTCATCAATATGTACCAACATCATCAACTAGACACCTCACGTATGTGCCAACTCATTAACTACTTGTCTCAACCATGTACACAACATGTACCTTAACCAAAATCTCTCATCAATTTCATCATCCAAATATGATTTGTAACTATGTAATAGAATTGGTGTATATGATCACATACCTACAAACCTTACTTAAATTTAACAACAAAAGACTAGCATTTTCATCAAACTTTTCTTTAGTGTAATGTACCTCATATTTACCAAATAATTTATTTATTTTGTTTATCTGCCTTCTATAAAATTTCTTGGTGGAAGAAAGGATACTAGTCATACAACTCTAATGTCAAATTGGTTACAAAGAAAAACTCTATAATAAAACCTTGTTATAAGACTCTATTATAAAATCTTACTACAACTCCTAATTCTAAACTTACCGCAAGATATCTTATTTATATCATCTTACTTAATCACGAGTAGAAAGGTTATAAGAAGGATCCCAAGGCCATAACAAATTCATTTCATCCTTTATTCTTTACCCTTATGCATATAGGACTATGTATATAAGTGGGGTCTTATAACTCATGCTAAAACTCCTCTTTATCATAAGGTTTTGTATTCGCGCACAAGTCCATAGGTTGATTTTAACCCTAGGAAGTCTTAACTAGCTTTTTGTCTATAAAGTCATGGGGTGCGTTTTCCACCGGTCAGCTAACATAACTACCGAGTCATGGCCATTTAGTTATTCTTAGAACTGGTGGTTGATCATAGTGAAGTAATTAGCCCAAAGAAAAACCAGTGGAAGGATGACAACTGGGATTGAACTATTGACTCAAGCTAACATAGGGGGTATGAAAATGTTTTTAACTTCCATCGAGTTATGAAGGTGTCAAATCGTGACGTTCCTTAAGTGGGAGAGATGGTCCACTGTCATAATAGTTAAATCTCTGCAACTTCATTAATGACAGCTCTGCTAATCTCATTGAATTATTTTGCCTCCACACCTGAAGTATCATGTCGACCCTGTCATCGTCACATGGCTACACATCCTCTGTACTACCCACATTTATTCTGAGGTGGAAAGGTGTCGTTTAGGGTTTTGGGTAAACCCATTGTTTGTAATTTCTGAATTTGTGTTCTTCTACGAAGGGTTTCGTATATCGCACTTTTATCTTTGAGGCGAAGTCTGTAAGTAACAGTCTAATGCTCCATGGAGGTTCTGTATATCATGCTTTCTTCTCAGAAGTGAAGTCTAAAGTGTAAAGGGTGGTTGCACCATGGATGTAACCGACGACATGACCCGAAACTCTGGTAAGTGCTTCCTTAAGCAAAATCCCTGATAGGTTAAGTAAGGTGGTGTATTTTTTGACAATGTTAAGTAATTTGTTACTCTGTTTATCACCATCGTGTCCTGTCAGTCCTATTGTGTTCTTCTTTTCGGTAACCTCTTTGTCCTTGTTCATTGATGTCTTTCAGGGTTAAGGTTGCTTGACAGTATACAGTTTAGATGATATGAAATGGTTGTGTATTTCTTAGGTCTCGACTTTACCTTCCTATTTATTCTTCTTTAATGAATATCTAAGAGGTATGTCGGCCCCGTGAGTAATTCACCGAAGAAGAATCTTTTTGTTTGAGTAGTGTAATACTTTACCTTTTAAACTAAATCCCCTGTGCTGGATCGAGTCGTCCTTCCTTGGATTTACAAAACCCTATGTTGGTTCTTACCCTTATTATTTGATTTAGTTTCTTGTGTTTTTGTGATGCCCTCAAACAATTTATTGGGAGTCCTATGGCATATGACCTATTGAATTTAAAATGAAATTCTTGTCACCCATATGGGAGGTGATTAATCCCCATCACCTTAGCATGATGACTCTGTTTTAATGTTGAATATAAGTATCTACTACAGTTTTGGTTCAAGAATGTTTAAGTTAATTCCTTTAATAAATTCTTTGTGAAATGTCTTTATTATTGTTTCGGTTTCTACTTACAGCGTATTTGTACAAGTTAGGGGTTTCCCTATTGATTAATTATTGGTAAGAGAGAATCTTATGAGATTGTTACCATCACTAATGATGGGCCTTGTTTATGCGAGGACCCATCATAGAATTACTACACCTTCCACCCTTGACTCAGACATCCATTCAAAAGTCAAGCGGTGGGCAAGGTTTCGATCTCGTGCATCAAAGATAAGTATCTCGTTGTTTAACGTTTACCCCGCTCTTGCAAATTCTTTCTTCTATTACCTATTACTTGAACAAAGACTAAAGTTTTTAGGGTTTTATTTTTCCTTTGCAGGTATCTGTTTCCACCTATGCCAGTCTTGGATCCCCGCCTCTGTCTTCGATGAAAAATTTATTCAGATTCCGAACCCATCATCACTCATGCTAACTCTACAGGTTCTAGAATCATCCAGAGGGATCATTCACTTCAACTAGTTATGTTATAAATAGTTTGTTTTGACTTCTGGAAAAAACAATTGGTTTGTTGAGGGAATCAGTAGGGTCATTTCCTTTACAGGCATAATGCCCGTATTTGTACAAATATTAAATCGGTATCTTTGATATTAGACCTGGTCAACTATGTAATACATTTTCCTATTTATTTAATAAAAGGCGTTCTTGGCCGAAATTATTCAAAAATGATGATTTGTATCAAAGTGAGTCTATTGTTCGATTTCGAGTACCGAACTTGTTAATTAGAAGAGAATTAATGAATTATATATAATTTGACTCTGTCTTGTGCCAATTTCCTATTTTGTTACAGAAATCAAGAAAATTTTTCCCAGAATTAAATAATGTGGTTACTAGTGCCATTTATCTACTGTATTCGATTCACATATAAAAAAATGCATCGGTTTTTTCTTTTGACTGAAATATTTTAAATCTGCATTTGATTTATGGATTTGGTTACATGTTTTTCGTAATTTTATCATACTCAGAGTATAGGAACCAATTCTTATGAGAACATACTTATATACATATATTTACATATACGTATTTGTTTATGTAGACACTAGGTTTTGTATTTCATTATCATGCATGCCAATAGAAATTAAATATATACTTGTTACATATCTATCATGGGAATGTAATGATTCATAATATCTTAAATCTACAATAAGCAGCAAATAACGTCCTGATTTCATTTATAAATCTGAATTTGTACTTGCATAAAACACCTACTTCATATATATATAAACTAGTTTCAATCTATTCATACCTAGATGTTTTACACCAGAAATTTCGATGTACAGGAAATACCTCTATTATAACATAAATCCAATTACAGAAAAAAGTTACTTCTAGAATTTAGACACCTAAATCCATTCGATTGTTGTAGGAAGAAAATCAAATAATTTCCAACTTTCGTACAGACTCTAATTCAATCATAAGAACTACTCAGGAATTGATTATAACTATTCTGTCAGAAGTTTGACTTCACACATTCGTATAATCAAACAATTTTCATTCAGGTTGTTGTGTCCATATAGACGTTAATGATTACGCTACTTCTGTAACTAATTCATTCCATAGAGATATAAATAATTCAATTTAGATACAACAAATACATTACATCAGATATACGATCATTCACATAGAAAAGGAAAAGACTACATATCTGAACTAGTGCACAGGAAGACAAAGGGAACAACCACGTTCCTCCCAAACATAGAATAGGGTAGCCAAATTACTTGCCCGATTCACCCTCTAGCCTGACCATGAGTCCATGAGGGAAAACTTGGAATCTCCTATTCAAGAAAGTCTCCCTCTCTCTGTAGTCTCCTCCTTGCCTCACACTTAATGTTTAGTGTTCATAACAACAAGTACATAGTAATTCTCCCCCCCAGCATACTAGGCAGCGTCCTGCCTCCTCAGATATGCTATTTATCAAACAATATTTTTTCCTAGGTCTTTTTCTCTCCCTTGGGAATTTTCGTAGCTTTATAAATCCCTAATTTTCAGGGGCTTCCAATGGCCAAATCCCTGATTTTCCACTTGTAACAATCAGCCCAGAAGTAGTTTCAACATGTTCCCCACTCATGACGTCATGGTCAGCTGAATTTAACATGGTTGGTCTAGTTGTTCCCCTGCAATAATTAAAACAATATTATGTTCACATACAAGTGTCATAGTAAAATAGTTAGTTGGGTCAAATCAAATCCCTGCCCAACAGTCATAATAATTAATTACAATTACCAAATTCGAAAATTCAGAATTGCCATGAATGGCAAAAGTTTTCCCAAATTCGAATTTACCAAAAACAGAATACTTTTCCTCACAATTTTTTAATTCAAAATTAACTTTTTTTTTGGGGATGTCATATCCTTTCCCCCTTCAATAAAACACTGTCATCATTGTTCGTTCCATTCTTGGAACAGGATTGGATGAGATTTCTGCAAATATCCTTCCAACTCCCAAGTGGCCTCCTCAGAACTAAATTTCTTCCATTGCACCTTTACCTTAGAGACGAATCTGTTTCGAAGTGCTATTTCTATCCCATCCATAATATGCAAGGGTTCCACCTAGAACTTGCCTTCTGGCTCCACCTGCACCAAGTTCTAATCAATCATATGAGTAGGATCATGAACATACTTTTTCAATAAAGATACATGAAATACATTATGAATTTTTAGATTAGCTAGAAATGCATGTTGGTATGCTATGGGTCCAATTCGAGCTAATATCTCAAAGGGCCCAAAAAACCTTGGTGCCATCTTGACACAATTTCCCAACTTCAACAAACTTTTTCGGGATTTGAACTTTAAATAAACATGGTCTCCCACTTGAAATTCCAAGTGTCTTCTTTTCTGTTCTGCATAGCTCTTTTGTCTGTCCTGTGCTTCCTTTAAGTAATGTTGTACCCTTTTTACCATATTCTCCATTTATTCGAGAATCTATGGTCCAACCATGAGTCTGTCAACTGGGTTATCCCAGCTAATTAGAGTCATACACTTTCTTTTGTACAATACCTCGAAAGGGTTTAACTTAGCCGAAGTTTTATACCCATTGTTATATGCAAATTATACCAAGTGTAGGTAGTCTTCCCACTTGTTTGGTTTTGTTATTACGTACATGTATAACATATCCTCTACAATTTGGTTTGTCCTTTCGGTTTGTCCATCCATTTGTGGATGATAGATCGTACTGAAATTCAAATTGATATTTAGCCCTACAAACAATTCCTTCCAAAAAGTGGATGTGAATTTTACGTCTCTATATGAAATCACCATTTTAGGAATACCATGCAATCTAAAAATTTCTTTCATAGCTATTTCAACAATGTTTATAGCTTTAAAATTAGACTTTATAGGAATAAAGTGTGCATACTTACTGAGTTTATTGATTACAACCATAATAGAGTCATTATGTTTCTGATTTTTAGGCAAACCTGTAATAAAGTCCAAGGATATGGTCTCCCATTTCCATTTTGGTACTGGTAATGGTTGTAATACGTCGGCTAGATGTTGGTGTTTGACCTTTACCTGCTGACAATATTGACACCTAGTAAAGTATTCTGTTGTTTTGCCCTTCATATTAGGCCAATAAAATAATTTCCTAAGTGTTGTTATCATTTTCTGGTACCCTGGATGACCAGAATACGGTTTCTTGTGCACTTCGTCCAAAACTGTTATCTTTAACTTTGTCGAATCGGGTATGTAAAGTCTGTCTTTAAATCGTAATAGGCCATTTTTATCTATACTCATATTTGATTTGTTTGAGATTGATTTAGTGTTTTGTAATTTTGTCACTATCTTAGTGTAGTTTTTGTTGTGAGTACCTCCTGTCCTTATCCTCTGTTCCATATCACTTTCTTCCCTGTTGCCATTTATTTCAAATAACCCATGGAATATTTTGCTCAAAGCATCTAATACTTTGTTCTCCTTACCCGTGATATGTCTTACCTCAAATTCAAATTCGCTCAAGAAGGCTAGCCACCTTGCTTGCCTTGCATTGAGATCCTACAGACTAAAAAAATATTTCACCCCGCTATTATCTGTCAATAGTAAAAACTTTCTGCCCAAGATGTAGTGTCACCACATTTTTAAGGCATGTATTATTGCTACCAATTCTAGATCATAAGTGACATAGTTTCACTCATGTTCCTTTAATTTCTGGGGCTCATAAAAAATGACGTGTCATTCTTGCGTTAGGACACCACCTATTCCTTCTTTACTCGCATCCACACAGACGGTTAATTCTTTATTTGGGTTTGCTACTTTTAAAATGTGTGAGGTTGTTAATAATTCCTTCAACTTATTAAAACTATCTTGACACTTCTGTGACCATTTAAACTTGGACCCTTTCTTTTGCAGTGTTTTGATAGGGTAAGCTATTTTGGAAAATCCCTCTATGAATCTGCGATAATATCTAGTGATTCCCATGAATGAATGGATGTCTGCTACATCCTTTGGTATCGACCATTCCATAATGGCTCTTACTTTCTCAAGGTCGACTGCAATGCCCTCTGCAAATATTACGTGTCCTAGGTACTGTATCTTTTTCTAATAAAAATACCACTTATCGAATTTAGCATACAGTTGGTGCTTCCTTAAAGTTTGAAGGATGATTCTTAAGTGCTCTTCATGTTCTTCTTCTATTTTAGAATAGACCAGAATATCGTCGATAAATACAAGTACGAACTTGTCCAAGTATTAACTGAAAATAATGTTCATTAGACACATGAATGTGGTTGGTGCGTTAGTGAGTCTGAAAGGTATTACTATGAATTTGTAGTTTCCATATCTGGTTCGAAAAGTTGTTTTTCTTATGTCCTCATCTTTTATCCTAACTTGGTGATAACCTGATCATAAATCCGATTTCAAAAAGATCTTGGCCCTGCCTACTTGATCGAACAGATCATTTATCCTAGGTAAGGGTTACTTGTTATTAATAGTCATCTTGCTCATTTGTCTATAATTGATACATAGTCTTAGGGTACCATCTTTATTTCTCACAAAGAGGATTGGTGCTCCCCATGCTGAAACACTCGGTCTGATATATTCTTTGTCCAATAATTCTTGTAGCTGAATTTTTAGTTTTGTTAATTCGGACAAACTCATCTAGTAAGGTCCTTTAGAGGTAGGGGCTGAACCAGGTAGCAGGTCTATTGAAAAATTGATTTCCCTTCTAGGGGGTAATTCAGGTATTTCATCAATAGACACGTCTCTAAAATCATGTAAAACAACAAAGTCTTCGAAGTTAGGCTTGTCTTTTTTTTTTAATAGGTTTGTTACTTGGATGGCATAAACTTGACATCCCTTTCTCACACATTTCTTGAATTGCATTGCTGAGACTTGTCTAACTGATACAAGTTTTGGTATACCTTGGGGTGTTCTAGTAGTGCCATAATCGTCTTTATAATTAAGTGTCTTTGTATAACAATATAGTACTACTTTGTTCTTTTCCAACCAATCCATTCTGATAATCATATCATAAGATCCTAGTGGTAGGATGTTTAGATTTGTTCTTATGTTATGACCATCTAAGATAAACTCAAAATCAGAAATAAAGTCAACTAATTTCCTTTTAGTTCCTGTAGCTAGTTGTACCAGCCATGATTTTGCATGCTTTAGTTTCTTAAGTTTATTTGACTCTACTACACCAGGAGTGATATAACTTAATGTAGCTCCAGGGTCAATTAAAACATAAATTCGAGTGTTATTGATTTTACCTTCGATTTCTACCACAGAGGACTGGTGTTCAGCTTGCTGACCATCTATGGATGCATTTATCCGATGCAGGCTTCTACCCACATCACCCACCATCGAGGCTTCCTGCAAATTATGAACAACAGTTTTGTTTGTTGAAATTAAACATGGACAGTTCCTCCTTAGGTGAGGTTCTCCACATTCCCAGCACTTTAATGGCTCGCGAGGGCTATCCCCAAACTTATTTGTCCCCAGATTTACCGGTTTTTCGTTGCCTTGCATATTCAGATGGTTGGAGTGAAAATATTTTCTCGAAAATCCTTTTGCTGCATTCCGATAAGGAGATGGCTGGTACCCCTTCTTCCGCTGGTTCATTTGGTCTTGTTTCTTATCCTTCCAAGCTTTGGGAAATTTTTCTCGCTGTTTGTACTGGTTGTAACAGATCTGTGCTTTCCTGACAACTTCACTCAAGGACTTAGGGTTATCAAACTCAATTTTGTCCCTGTAGGACTGTGGTAAACAGCTAGGAATTGCTGAATTTTTACCTTGTCCTCCCGAATATAAAGTACGAACCTTACTAATTCCAGGAATTTTTTTATAAGGTCCTCCATCGTCATATGACCAAGTCATAGCTCATAAAATTCTTTTGTTTTCCTTTCATAGTGGCTTTCAGATAGGTAATGTTTCTTGAAATATTTCTTAAAGTTAGACCATTCCATCTGTTTCTCCTTTAGGCCCTTGGCCAATTTCAGATCTTGCCACCAAATGTTGGCCTTCCCTTTCAAATTGTAAATGGCCATTCTGACCTTCATATTGTTGGAATAGTTGTATATATGGAAGTATTTTTTGATGTCTAATAACCATGCCTCAACTTCTTCTCTCGTTTTGGATTATCCATCAAAGGTAGCTGGTTTAATCTTCTTAAATTCTCCTTCAAGGTGGTATACTTGTTTTCTTTTTCTGCCTGCTTTAGTTTTTTCCTCAGCTGAAGGTGTAACTTCAGACAAACTGATTCCTTTTTTGCTTCAGGCCCAGAATTCTTAGAGGACCTTTTTCTAACCTCTTAATCATGGTTATCATCCTTTGGGATTTTCTTGGTCACTATACTCCGTAGCAAGACTTCATTTATTTCCTGTTGTTCTTTCTATTCTTTCTTCAATTTTTCGTTGTCGTCTTTGAAAACAAGCAGCTCAACAATGAGATTCCTTATCATTTCCAGAACTTCAGTAGGTGAGCTTCCGTCACTATTTTGTCTCTGATTTTTAGGACGTCGTTGTTCAGGATTCCCATCGAACCTGATTTCTGCATCATCCTGTGTTACCATGATTAACACAAAATAGAAAGGTTTTATGTTTGTAACAATAAAGGTTTTGTTAGTTTTCTATGAATAGAATTATATGATTAAGTAAATCATGTGGCCCTACTCAAGGTCCAAGTGTTGTAACTTTCTCTCTGATACCATATGTAATGTACCTCATATTAACCAAATAATAAAAAAAAATGTTTATCTGCCTTTTATAAAATTTCTTGGTGGAAGAAAGGCTACTAGTCATACAACTCTGATGTCAACTTGGTTACAAAGAAAAACTCTATAATAAAACCTTGTTATAAGACTCTATTATAAAATTTTACAACTCCTAATTCTAAATTTACCACAAGATATCTTATTTATATCATCTTAATTAATCACGAGTAGAAAGGTTATAAGAAGGATCCCAAGGCTATAACAAATCCCTTTCATCCTTTATTCTTTACCCTTATGCATATAGGACTACGTATATAAGTGGGGTCTTATAACTCATGCTAAAAATCATCTTTATCATAAGGTTTTGTATTCGCGCACAAGTCCATAGGTTGATTTTAACCTTAGGAAGTCTTAACTAGCTTTATGTCCATAAAGTCATGGGTTGAGTTTTCGACCGGTCAGCGAACATAACTACCGAGTCACGATCATTTAGTGATTCTTAAAACCAGTGGTTGATCATAGTGAAGTAATTAGCCCAAAAAAAAACCAGTGGAAGGATGACAACTGGGATCGAACTGTTGATTCAAGCTAACATTTGTATGATTTTTTTTTTACCTTTCGTCGAGTTATGAAGGTGTCAAATCGTGACGTTCCTTAAGTGGGAGAGATGGTCCACTGTCATAATAGTTAAATATCTGCAACTTCATTAATGATAGCCCTACTAATCTCATTGAATTCATCTAGATCCACACCCGAAGTGTCATGTTGATCCTATCATCGTCACATGGCTACCCATCCTTTGTACTCTCCACATTTATTTTGAGGCGACAAGGCGCCATTTATGGTTTTGGGTAAACCCATTGTTTGTAATTTCTGAGTTTTTGTTCTTCTACGAAGGGTTGCATGTATCACACTTTTCTCTTTGAGGCTAAGTCTGTAAGTAACGGTGTAATTCTCCATGGAGGTTCTGTATATCATGATTTCTTCTCAAAAGAGAAGTCTAAAGTGTAAAGGGTGGTCGCACCATCGATATAACTGACGGCATGACCCAAAACTCTGGTATGTGATTCCTTAAGAAAAAGCCCCGATAGGTTAAGTAAGGTGGTGTATTGTTCGACAATGTTAAGTAATTTGTTACTATGTTAATCATCGTTGTTTCCTTTCAGTCATGTTGTGTTAATCTTTTAGGTAACCTCTTTGTCCTTGTTCATCAACATCTTTCAGGGTTAAGGTTGCTTGACGGTATATGGTTTAGATGATTGGAAATGGATATGTATTTCTTAGGTCTCAACTTTACCTTCCTATTTTATTCTTCTTTAAAGAATCTCGAAGAGGTATGTTGGCACCGTGAGTAACTCGCCGAAGAAGAATATTTTTGTTTGAGTAGTGTAATACTTTACCTTTTTAACTAAATTCACTGTGATGGATGGAGTCGTCCTTCCTTAGATTTACCAAACTCTTTGTTGGTTCTTACCCTTATTATTTGATTTATTTTCTTTTGTTTCTGTGATACCCTCGAACAATTTATTGGGAGTCCTATGGCATATGACCTTTTGAATTTAAAATGAAATTCATGTCACCCAGATGGGAGGTGATTAATCCCCATCACCGTAGCATGACGACTTTGTTTTAATGTTGAATATAAGTATCCGCTACAGATTTGGTTCAAGAATGTTTAAGTTAATTACTTTAATAAATTCTTTGTGAAATGTCTATATTATTGTTTCATTTTCTTCTTAAAACGTATTTTTACAAGTTAGGGGTTTCCCTATTGATTAATTATTGGTAAGAGAGAATCTTATGAGATTGTTACTGTCACTAATGATGGGACTTGTTTATGTGAGGACCCATCAGAGACTTACTGTGCCTTCCTCCCTCGATTCAGACATCCATTTGGAAGGCAAGTCGTGGTCAATGTTTCGAGATCGCACATCAAAGATAAGTATCTCGTTGTTTAATGTTTACCCTGTTCTTGCAAATTCTTTCTTCTGTTACCTACTACTCGAATAAAGACTAAAGTTTTCAGGCTTTTATTTTTCCTTTGTAGGTATCTTTTTCCACCTATGCCAGTCTTGAATCCCTGCCTCTGTATTCGATGCAAAATGTATTCGTTTTCTGAACCCATCATCACTTAGGCTAACTCTATAGGTTCTAGAATCATCCAGAGGGAATCGTGCACTTCAACTAGTTATGTTATAAATAGTTTGTTTTGAATTGTGAAAAAAAAAATTGTTTGTTGAGGGAATCACTGGGGTCATTTCCATTACTGGCATAATGCCTGTCTTTGTACAAGTATTAAATTGGTATCTTTGATATTAGACCTAGTCAACTATGTAATACATTTTCCTATTTATTTAATAAAAGGCGTTCCTGACCGAAATTATTCGAAAATGATGATTTGTATCAAAGTGATTATGTTGTTCAATTTCGAGTATTGAACTTGTTAATTAGAAGATAATTAATGAAGTCTATATAATTTGACTCTGTCTTGTACCAATTTCCTATTTTGTTACAGAAAGGATGAAAAAAGTTCCCAAAATTAAATAATGTGGTTATTGGTGCCATTTATTCTATTGTCTTTGATTCACATATAAAAAATGCATCGGTTGTTTCTTTTGACTAAAATATTTTAACTCTGCATCTGATTTATGGATGTGGTTACATGTCTGTCAAAATTTTATCATACTCAGAGTATAAGATAGAATTCTTATGAGCACATACTTATATAAATATATTTACATATATGTATTTGTTTATGTAGACACTAGGTTATGTATTTCAATATCATGCCTGCCAACAGAAATTAAATATATACTTGTTACAAATCTATCATGGGAATGTATCAATTTGTAGTAGCTTAAATCTAGACTAAGTGGCAGATAGCATCTTGATTTCATTTATAAATCTGAATTTGTACTTGCAGAAAATGCTTACTTCATATATATATATATTAGTTTCAATATGTTCATACATAGATGTTTTACACTAGAAATTTCGATGTACAGGAAATACCTCTGTTATAACATAAATCCAATTACAGAAAAAAGTTACTTCCAAAATTTAGTCACAAAAATCCATTCGATTGTTCTAGGAAGAAAATCAAATAATTTCTAACTTTCGTACATACTCTAATTCAATCATAAAGAAATGCTCATGAATTGATTATAATTATTCTGTCGGAAGTTTGACTTCACACATTCGTATAATCAAACAATTTTCATTTAGGTTATTGTGTCCATACAGACGTTAATGATTACGCTACTTTTGTAACTAATTCATTCCACATAGATAGAAATAATTCAATTTAGATACAACAAATACATTACATCAGATATACGATCATTCAAAAAGAAAAAGAAAATACTACATATCTGAACCAGTGTGTGGGAAGAGAAAGGGAACAACCGTTCCTCCCAACTACAGAACAAGGCCTCCAAATTACTTTCCCGATTCACCCCCTAGCTTGACCATGAGTTCATGAGGGAAAACTTGGAATCTCCTCTTTAGCAACGTCTTCCTCTCTCTGTAGTCTCCTCCTTGCCTCACACTTAATGTTTAGTGTTCATAACAACAATTACATAGTAATTCTTCCCCCCAACATACTAGGCATCGTCCTGCCTCCTCACATATGCTATTTATCAAACAATATTTTTTCCTAGGTCTTTTTACCTGCTTTGGGAATTTTCGCAACTTTCTAAATCCCTGAATTTTAGGGGTTTCCAATGGCTAAATCCCTGATTTTCCACTTGTAACAATCAGCCCAGAGGTAGTTCCAACATTTTTCCCACTCATGGAGTCATGGTCAGTTGAATTTAACATGGTTGTTCCATTTGTTCCCTTGCAATAATTATAACAATATTTTGTTTACATACAAGTGTCATAGTCAAATAGTTAGTTGGGTCAAATTAGATCCCTTCCCAACAGTCGTAATAATTAATTACAATTACCAAATTCAAAAATTCAGAATTGCCATAAATGGAAAAAGTTTTCCCAAATTCAAATTTAACAAAAAGAGAATAATTTTCTGAACAGTTTTTGAATTCAAAATTAAATTATTTTTTGGGGATGTCACATTTAGTCTCACATGACTAGTTTTGGATTAGTCAACAACCCTAACTTGAAATAATCATAACTTTGTACCTATAATGAATAAAGATCTAAAACTGATACACAATGTTATTCAGTGTGTTTTATGCAATTCCTCCAAGTGTCACTACTTGGAACCTCTCAAAAAATGAGTTATAGAAAAAATGACAGACCTTGTTGAATTCTAGCTTAGTCTAGAGAGAAACCTTGTAGAGTGTAACCTGCACAAATATTTGTTGAATAGATATGCAACTGTTACACAACATACTACAGACTATATGCTAACCAACACATTTTGTCTTACTGAATTTGGATCTATTATGAATAATTTATGATTTTTTTACCCGAAACACATGTTTTAGACTAGTTTCATGACTAGCCACGAACCTTATTTTCCACAGAGTGTAACTCCAAAAATACAATGACCCGCAAGATGAATTTTTTACCACAGATACTTGGATATGTTTCCTCAATGGAATATAAATTTCACGGTCTAAGTCATTCTATAAAACAAGTTATTGTGAAAATGGTGAGATGACCTGTAAATAACATACCTTAGAAAGCATCATCAAAAGAATTTATCCTTCTTTGAATTCTGGCCTTCTTTTCTCCACCTTCCCTAAGACATTCGACTTATATATCCTTTGGTTACCTCAGACACCTATATATATTCAATATTCTCAAGTGTTATCTAAAATGAGAGAGCCTTGCCTATTATTTATACTTTCCAAGTAGCTTCCTTAAAAACATCTTCTAGGTCACTTTGGCCACTTTCCTTATTTTAGGGTTAACCCACTTCTAATTTCTCCATTAAATTTATTATTTAAATAATTAATTTGTATTCACTTTGAATTATAGTACACTCATCACTTCACTTTATTATTTACCTTCTAAAATATCTTAAACCATTTTGACTACTTTGACCTTTTGGGGCTTTTAGATGACATATGAGGGTCATCCAACTTCGTAAGGCCATAAATCTCAAACCGTGAGGAGTTATGTGACGTTCCACATACCAAAAGAAATGGAATGACATGTACTATCCATATAGAATAGTATTACCTTCAAATATATCAAAAAACATACCATTATCCATCAAACAAACTTGGGTCCATTACCCAAACCTAGGTTCTTCAACTTCTCATGGCCATAACTCTCTAACCGTGAGAATTTATGTGACGTTCCACATACCACCCGAAATGGCATGACAAACACTATCCATATAGGATAGTTTTACTAACAAATTCATTGACCTTCATCTCATTATTCCACAAATAAGCATGGGTTCTCTAACCATACTTCTAGGATAACTCAATTCGCAAAGCGTCTTCTCGTGATGGCTTTCACCATAAGGGGACCACTTTGGAGTTCATCCATTTATACTTATTATCAACCATGACAAGACAATAATGAGTCATATTNTTAGGGTTAACCCACTTCTAATTTCTCCATTAAATTTATTATTTAAATAATTAATTTGTATTCACTTTGAATTATAGTACACTCATCACTTCACTTTATTATTTACCTTCTAAAATATCTTAAACCATTTTGACTACTTTGACCTTTTGGGGCTTTTAGATGACATATGAGGGTCATCCAACTTCGTAAGGCCATAAATCTCAAACCGTGAGGAGTTATGTGACGTTCCACATACCAAAAGAAATGGAATGACATGTACTATCCATATAGAATAGTATTACCTTCAAATATATCAAAAAACATACCATTATCCATCAAACAAACTTGGGTCCATTACCCAAACCTAGGTTCTTCAACTTCTCATGGCCATAACTCTCTAACCGTGAGAATTTATGTGACGTTCCACATACCACCCGAAATGGCATGACAAACACTATCCATATAGGATAGTTTTACTAACAAATTCATTGACCTTCATCTCATTATTCCACAAATAAGCATGGGTTCTCTAACCATACTTCTAGGATAACTCAATTCGCAAAGCGTCTTCTCGTGATGGCTTTCACCATAAGGGGACCACTTTGGAGTTCATCCATTTATACTTATTATCAACCATGACAAGACAATAATGAGTCATATTTACATCAAACAAACTTGGGTCCATTACCCAAATGTTTGTTCTACCGGGCTTTGTTCAAGGGTTGGCATCAATGACAACCAACCTTAATCAACATTACGTTTTTTTCACAATTGTGAATTCTGAGAGTCCTAGCATGAAGATTCTTGACCAAATTCACTGGATCACTTGAAGGAGGTGGACAACGTGAGGGACTATGTGGAATAAAAGGGAGTCCATTCTCTTGGGTTGTGCAGGATGGAGAGAAGAGAGTTGGGGTACTTTGGATTTTTGTGTGTTGAGAAACCGGTGGGAGCTTGAGTGTTGACTAGTTTCGGAAGCTGAGTAACATCGTGGAACTGTCCTTGTGAATTCATAGCCTTGGCTCAAGAGTGACCTATTGTTAAATCTTGGAATAACAATGTCTATGGTTGGGTGGAACTTCCTTGGTCTGCATCTAGTTGGGGATTCATTTTGTTAAAAATAAGTGCTCTTTTTCATGTGTTTCTATGATTGTATATTTATTTATGTTGTGTATTAATTATTATCTCTGAGATGTATATCTTTAATGTCTTGTTAGTTGGTTATTACTGTGCATGGCATGTTTAAACATTTTTTTATGTTGTAGCATGAATCTTGATTATTGCATGAGTTGTTATGGTGTTCTTTCATGCTTCTTTATTAATTAATGAACTATGAGAATTTGAAATCAGTGGTTGGGTACGTTACACACAATCATGCATATTTTCTACAAATGTAGATATATTCATTACAATTTATTTATATGTTTGTATATAGATCATAAAGAGAGGAAACAAAATCAAGCTTATCAACAAAACCTTCCTAATAACCTAAGTACAATATCCCCTATAAATGATGAAGAAATGAGTCATGCAAACATCAAAACAAATATTATTAGTTTGAGTAATGAATGATTATTAATATAAATTCATGTTACAAATGTTATATTTTGGAATGTTTTTCTTTGGAAATCGATCATTTTGTTTAATATAGATATGTTTTCCCAATTGGTATGATGGTGGTTTACCAATAATTGTAACAATTATGTATTGACATTTTATTTATCACACACCTTTATGTTTTTATGTTTTGTTTGATGAAGGGTTCTTACCTCTTATAAAACCAAATGAGTATATTAGTTTATTGCAATGTGCATTGTTGTAGAATGTTGCATTGCCAATTACATAAATGAATTATTTAAATTATTATAATAAACATAGGTGTAATTAATTAGTATATTTGTTTAAATGATAGAATACATTAATACAATAATTTTCTAAATTCATTAATTATAATATAAAAAAAAATATTATAAAAAATATTATAAAAAATTTGATTCTTTTATTAGTGATTGAAAATAAAAATAAAAACCAAAGATTTGCACTTACATACACATAGAAATATTAAAAGACATGAAAGGAAATTTTGCTCTAAAATTTATTGGTGCATTTTATTCATTTATATGCTTGAGTGCATTTCACACACTTTATGCACTATTACATTTAAATGATTGTTATACACTAGTGCATGTTAAGTTTTGTATAGGTACTAGTGTGCCTTTATTAGTGTGACTTTATTATTGTTACACATTGATGCATTCTATTCAAATAAATGCATTGATGTATATAAGCATTTGCATGCATAAAATTATAGGATGCATTAGTGTGTTATAAACATATAAAATCATTTGTGATTATAGATGTAAGAAATGTACTAAGGTTCCTAAATACAATATTAATATTGTTTTTTTTTTGCAATATCATTACTATTGTTTTATTATTATTATTATTATTATTTTTAATGTCTCGAGGAATGAGTAACTAGTTGGGCACGTGACCGTGTTATCCAACTGCTATCACTATAACCTCCAAGTGTGCCCACGAGGCCCCATACGCGACACACATTGTAAGTCGAGGGGAGTTGAACTCGAAACCTCATGGAACTTCATTTTCACGACACTTGTCAATTGAGCTACCCCCCGGGGGCAATATCATTACCATTGTTGTTATTACTACCATTATCGTTATTGTTACTAAAACTTCATGGTGTCAAGGATATATATGCATCAGTGCTCAATCATATATAGAGCACTAGTGATTTATAATATAATACACACTTGTGAGCATTACTATAGTAAACACGCTGGTAAAGAAAAAGAAACCTCCATTAAAATTGTCATATTTAATTATAGTTATAACAAACATTCACTAAAACATATGTAAAAATCTTCACTTTTGCTAGTGGATCTTTTTTAAAATATTTTTTCTCAATCTTGTAACACTAAAACCTCTGCTAATTGATGTTTTTCTTGTAGTGCTAGATATAAACAATTTCTCTATGATATGATATTTGGATAAATTAACTTGATATATGTCAACCTTTGAAGTAGAAAGTTAAAAAAATAAACTAATTCATGATGAATAAAAATCCCATTTTATACATAAATACGCCCCCAAAAACTTCCCAATCTACAAAGGAACCTTGGGAATTCTTCCTAAATAAGACAAGACACCATACTAGGATAACTTCATCCCATTCCATATAGTTAAGAACACTATGATGTTAGAATAAATCTAAAGACACGTAGTAATTCATAATAAAAACATAATTTAAATTACTCTTTAAATGCCATGCTACAAGCACTTCCTAAACGACAACTTTAGAGATTTTCATCTCATTTCTTATTTCATGTAATTAAGAACATTAAGATTTTAAAACAAATCCAAGGGTATATAATAATTAATAGTAGAAACACAAATAAAATTACTCTTTAAATGCCATGCTACAATCACTTGTATAGAGCCAACGATGTAGTTCCTAAACTTAAAGGCCCACAAATGAAACTTATCTTTAAATTTCATGCTACAAGCACTTGTATAGAGCCACTGATGTGGTTCCCAATCCTTGATAGTAAAGTTGGGTGGAATCGAACGAAATTTTTTCTCAAATAATATATGTCATTTGAGATTTTCACATAAACTAACATATTCTTTGAAGAAAATATCTTTAGAAAATATCTTTACATGATTCATTAACACAAATTCAAATATCACATATACATATACAAGCATATTCTTTGAAAAAAATATCTTTACATGATTCATTAAGACAAATTTCAAAACCGGGTACCCAATTTAGGATGGAACTTCCTTAGTTATTTCAATGTTCACACCACCTCTTCCTTGGATGGTGGGAGCTCTAATTTGTTAGTTAACTCAACCTTAAATGAAGGGGGTGGCCATATCAATGCCCCATGGAGCCTTATGTCAAGCCCTACGTATTATCTAGGGACATATCATGATATCAAGACTTCCACGGCAATTAGTTAAAGCAATATTGAAGGACAATTAAATTTCATGTCATGTCTTAATATTTACACTGAAAGGCGTACACCTATTGATAATGGGCAGGTTTAATAGGGGTTTAGTGTTTAATAAGTTTTTTATGGACAAGATTAAATATGGCTGAAATATTCTTAGTAGTTACACAAAATAAATGGCTGTGATTTCAATACTGATTACCACATAAATGATTAACAAAAATTAAAATATTAACACCAGATAAATGAAGCGCAACAATTTATTAAAATATTGAAAACCAATAGTTAATTCTTTCTTTAAAATTTCAACATATTGTTTGTCATTATTACTTTTACAGATTGTTTTTCATTAGAAAAATTATATATTTTACTTGAAAAATTATATATTTAGTATATTTTACTTGAAAAATTATATATTTTACTAAATATTGAGGATATGTATATACAAAATTATCTTTAGCACTGGCTGCTCCAAGTAAAGCGGGTAGATCACAAGCTCAATTTACTGGCAGAAAAGATTGTTGATTTGGACTTTGACCAATTTGAATTATCAACCACTACAGTTTCTCATGACCATTCTCATCTAGTTTAATATTCTCGTGCTTCTTACTATAACAGATGATCACCCTCCTCTAGTTTAATATTCTCATATTTCTTAGTATAGGTTTTTTTTCAAGCTACATAGCATTGGCTGCTCCAAGTAAAGTTGGTGGATTACAAGCTCAATTTACTGGTAGCTAGTTTAATATTCTCATAATTCTTAGTGTAGATTCTCTTTTTCAAGCTCCATAGAGCTGGTTTCTCCAAGTAAAATTGGTGGATCACAAGCTCAATTTACTAATAGAAAAGGTTGTTGATTTGGACTTCACCAAGTTAAATTATCAACAACCACAGGTTCCTGCAGCGGGGTCATCTAGTTTAATATTCTCATACTTCGACCATTCTCATTAGTTTAATATTCTCATGCTTCTTACTATAGCGGATGATCCTCCTCTAGTTTAATAGTGTAGATTCTCTTTTTCAAGCTCCATAGCATCGGCTGGTTGCTTCACCGGCTGGTGGATCACAAGCTCAATTTACTGTCAGAAAAGGTTGTTGATCTGGACTTCATCAATTTGAATTATCAACAACCACAGTTCCTACAGGTGATGACTACTCTCATCTAGTTTAATATTCTCATACTTCTTACTATAGATTCTCTTTTTTGAAGCTCCACATGCCCCACCTCCCACAGTTCCTACAGGTGATGACTATTCTCATCTAGTTTAATATTCTCATACTTCTTACTATAGATTCTCTTTTTTCAAGCTCCACATGCCCCACCTCCCTTCCATTATCAATATGATAGGTAGCTTCTTTTCTCTACTACTCATAATTTTTCATTACTTTATGATCTATGATTTCCATAAACAATGATTTTTAAAGGTTACTAAACTTTCATTACTTTATGATCTATGATTTCCAGAAACAATGATTTTTAAATGTTACTAAAGTTGACAATTTGAGTTTCTTCTCTTGGTCTGGTTCCAAATGGTTCCCAAGTGGTAAACCAGCAGTACAATCCTTGTATACTTCTTTTTAAACCAATACAAATGATGTGGATATTTAAAAAAAAAAATACACGATTAAATTTTTAAATTTAATATTATGTTTTGATTAAACATGCTATGATTTCTCTGACGATAATGAAATTATATAATGAATACGTTTTATATATTTTTTACATATATACAATGCTTTCTTTTTAAGACACATTGACTAAATTTTTAAAAGATTTATAACAATTTTAATGATCCATATACTTTTACATATCTCTTTCTCTGTAAAATGTTTTGTTTGAAGACATTTTACCCAAAATTTGAACGGTTTTATAATAGATTTATAACAATTTTAATGATCCATATACTTTTACATATCTCTTTCTCTGTAAAATGTTTTGTTTGAAGACATTTTTCCCAAAATTTGAACGGTTTTATAATAGATAACTGATTAATTAAAAAACTATAAAGTTTGGGTTTTGTCAAGTTTCTATTCTATATGATATCAGTTACAAATTAACTTAGACACATCTCTATGATAAATGTTTATCATTTCATCATTTACAAAAGTGTTAGCAGATTTAGCAGATTTAAAATATTGAGATGTTACATTTATCGTTTCATCATCTACAAAAGTGTTAGCAGATTTAAAATATTGAGATGTTACATTTATCATTTCATCATCTACAAAAGCGTTAGCAGATTTAAAATATTGAGATGTTACATTTATCATTTCATCATCTACAAAAGTGTTAGCAGATTTAGCAGATTTAAAATATTGAGATGTTGATACAGTCGTACAAGTTATGAATATTCTTGCTTATAAGGATGCTTTATAAATCTTAAAGTTTTCTGAGTTCTTAATCCTTAAGCAACAAATCCAGACCAGATTTAAAATATTGAGATGGTTGCCTTATACCTCTGGTTATGACTCTAATGATTGTGACATCTAATGGTTGCCTTATACCTGCGTCGCAAGCCAGAGACAGGCGTTCAAGCATCGTGTTGCGACCGTCAGGGAGAGTCCAAGATTTTACACTTCCAATGCTTGAATTGTTGTCAATAATAATCGTAATCAAAACTATGTCTTTTCTCATTCCCACTGCCTCGTTGTTACATGTCTATCATTTTTCTAGATATAATGTGTTTCAGCTCGCGTTCTGTAATCCGCACAGCTCCAAGCGATCTGCTGTATAAATATTATTGTTAAACAGCATGGCAGGAGTGTCTGCACTGCGGCGAGATGTTTCAGGCAGAGGACATAACAATTCGTTCAAGAATTTTATAGTTGAACAGGAAGAGGAAGATTATATTGATTATATTGCAATTCAGCGCCATAGGAAGAAGAAGAGGCAGATATTTCTACAGAGCTACCGCTTTACAACCAAAGAAACGAAGCGTAAAAAAATTAGTAGATGTTTGTTGGGGAAGGTGATGCAGGTAGCTGTCCTGTGGAGATGGTTCGTCTGCAGGGGAAGACGAAGAGGAAGAAGCGCAGGAAGGGCAGGCGTATTCACTCGCTTAAGAACGTTCATGCATTGGCGGCTGCATCCTCTAACGAGATCTTCGTGGGATCTATATACTAAAATCTTCGTAAGATTGCGGAAATGATTCCAAACGCTGATATGCTTTTCTCCCCGTGTGGAA
>SNQJ01S0143468.1:6428-24456 GCA_010110895.2 Picea sitchensis
AAACCCATTGGAGTGGATTAATCCAAACATCTTGGGTTATTTAGACAACCCCGGACTGGATTCACTCCTCCAGTTGACGGATGATCAATTTTTCCCATCAACAGGTCTGTCTCATAGAGTTGGGGCCATCCAAATGTCTCATGGCCGCAAGAGTCTAGCTCTGTGGTGAGTGTCGTGACTAGCAGTCTGCTGAGGCAATCAGCGACGCAATTGGTGCTTCATGTTTTATACTTGATGTTGAGGTGGAATTGTTGCAAGTTATGTGGACCACTTTTGATGGCAGTCATTCTGCAATTTTCCTTGTGTCTGCATGAACTGCAATGGCTTATGATTAGTTTGGATGAATGTCTCATTCCCAAGAATGTAATGTCTCCATTTGCAGCATGCTTGCACAATGGAGTACATTTATTTTTCATAAGTACGGTACTTACGGACAGTATCTGACAGTGTCTCACTATGATAGGCCACGGGGTGGCTGTGCTGAGTGAGAACGGCACCCACAGCATAGTCTGAAGAATTTGTCTCGATATCAAAGGGATGTTGCAGGTCTGGTAGTGAAAGGAATGTGGTTGATCACAAGCACTGCTTCAAATCATCGAGCGCTTGTTGTTGGTACCGGCCCCATGAAAATTTTACCTTACCACCACCCCTGTTTATTTGGCTAAGGGCCCATGCAATATGGGAGAAACCCAAAAAGAACCTGCGGTAGAAATTAGCAAGTCCCAAGAATCTCCGAAGCTCAGTGAGTGTTGTTGGGGATGGCCAGTCACAGATGACTTAGATCTTGGTTGGATCCACATGTATGCCATGCTGATCAATGATGTAGCCTAGGTAATGGACCTTGTCCATGCCGAAGGAGCATTTTTCCAGGTTGGCATATAGCTTGTGCTGCCGCAGGGTGTGCAGAACCTATTGAATATGCTGCAAGTGTTCGACCCAAGTCTTGTTGTAAATTAGAAATTCATCCAGATACACCACTACAAAAGTATTGGTGAATGGTTGCAGGATATCGTCCATCATCTTCATGAAAGTGGTTGGATCATTTGTCAAACCAAAGGGCATGACCAACCATTCAAAAATTCCTTCCTTTGACTTGAAGGTAGTCTTCCATACATCTGTCTGTTCTATCGGGACCTGGTGGTATCCAGACTTCAGATCAATCTTACTAAAGTATTTGGCCCTCGTGAGTTGATCAAGGAGGTCATCGATTCAGGGAATCGGGTACCGGTTTCTGACAGTGATTTTATTCAAAGCCCAGTAATCAATACAGAGTCGCCAAGTTCCATATTTCTTTTGTACCATCACGATTGGGCTCCCACAAGGTGATGAGATGGGGTGGATGTGCCCCTTTTGGAGCAGTTCTTGGATCTGTCTCTTGATCTCATCATTCTCTAACAAAGAGCGATGATAGACTGGCCCATTGGGCAGTGGTGCGTCAGGGGTCAGATCGATGGGGTGCTTGACCTGGCAGTGCAAAGGTACCCCTGTAGGTGAGGAGACAATATCTGAGTATTCTTCCACGACCTTATCTACTTGCTTTTGTTGTGTGGAGAGGTCAGTCGCAGAGACCCTAGATGTGGCTACAATATTTCTCTTATTCTGAGAGTGAATCACGAAGAAGACAAACTTCTCCGTCTGAGAGATGACCTTCCTACATTGCTTAGTAGAGATCAAGGAAATAACACTAGGTGGGACTGCCTCGGGTATCCTATACAATTTCTTGTTCAAAGTAATAATAACACTACAAGGCCTAGACTCATATACATCATGACGTTTCCATCAATAAGGTTGGCCCAAAATAACATCACAAACTTTGAGAGGAGCAACGTCACATAGTACCTTGTCTTTGAAGGGCTTTATGTCATACGATAGTTGACATTGTTGGCTGATGCGGAGATCACTTCCTTGGTGGAGCCATCCAATGGTGTAGGGTTGTGGGTGCGACATTGTTGGTAGGGCCATCCACTTGACGACCTCTGCTGATATGAGGTTCTTCTGGCTACCGCTATCAATGATGAAGTGCAGCGGGGTGCCTTTTACCTACATCTATGAATGGAAGAGGCGCTCTCCTTCTTCTGGCTCGTCTGGTTCACTAGGTTGGAGCTTGGTGGTAGTAATGGTGGCACTGGGTTCTGTGTCAATGATCTGCCTTCCCCTTTCAGGTTCTGTCTCAGAGTCAGAATCCACATCTAATTCAAAGGCTTTCACTTCAGCCACCAGCGACTGCTTTGAGCGGTAGTCAGCAGTGTTATGCCAAGGGCTCTTATGGAAGTCGCACCACTTCCCGGTATCTTTCTTTGTCTTTTCGATGTCCTTCTTTGCATGTGGCTTGTACTAGTTGTCCTGATACTATCCATCTTTTCTCTGTCCTTTGTTTGGTGGGTTGGGGCCGCCCTTTCCTGGATTTTTTTGTGAGGGGTTCCCAGGCCCAAATTGCCGCGTCTTTTGTTTGAGCTTCTGCTTGATTTTAATGGCATATTGGTAGGTCGTGCCCAAGGATGAGATGTCCAAAAATTTCATTTCGGTCTAGATGTATCTATGCAGAGCACCACGATACTTGAGCACCATATGTCACTCTGAATCTTTCATACCCAACTTGGTGCGCAAGGTATGGAAGATATTTGTGAAATCTGGCACTGCTTGGTCTATTTCTTGCCGCAAGGTAATCCATTTGGTATATAGGTTGTCATAACTTCCGACAGGGTAGTATTGTTCCTTAATAGCATCCCTAAAGGATTCCCAGGTGGTCATGACTGAAAATAATGAGGTTTCCTCTATTTCCTTTTTCCCATAGAAAGTTTCCCACCAATCTGTGACATGGGGAACGGCTTTGAGCGCAAATGTAATCTTTTCTCTATTCAAAAACTTATGAACAGAAAAATACCCTTCTAGTATATTCAACCACTTGTCTACATCATCTTCTTCTATCTGACCTTCAAATATAGGAATATCAAATTTTATTTGTACCTTGAAGGGGGCAGTGCCTCCGTTCGAAGAAGATGCGTCGCCTATTGGTAGTCGTCAAAGGATTTGCGTGAAACTATCCATCATCTCGTTCCTCTGTTGCATGAGGGATTCTTCAATCAACAATTTGAAAGGATATCGTATCCCATCATATTTATTTTCTACTACCATGGGAGGTCGCTTAGGTGTGTGAGAGATTCTGTCCTCAAGAGAAACAAGCTCGAAACCCAACTCTTTGTACTCCGACCTCGTTGGGGACATGCATTAAGACGACAAGGAGCAGACCGCTCTGATACCACTGATCCATATTTTATGAGCAGAACGAAATGGATACATATTATTAACAGGTGCTTAACAAAAAATAATAGAGATACAGTAAAATTGATTTTCTATTCAATAATGAAATAAGTTGAAACTGTAAAATGCAGTGGAAACAAGCTTGCTGGAATGGTGGCGGCTTATCTTTGAGAAGAGATGTGACGACAGTGCACATTCGCAAGAAGAAGGTTACAATGAGGCTCTGAAGGCATTTTTACAAAAAGCAAGAATTCCAAAAACCCTAGACATCGAAAAACCTGACCCTAGGAGATTAAGCGCCAAAAGTCATGTGGGCCCTGTTTGGGTAAGTTAGTACATCAACTTCCCGGGGTTGTAACTTTTGCATATGATCTTCGTTTTAGGCATGTGATAGCCTGTTGGAAAGGTATCATTGAGGAAATTCATGTTTTTTTCTCAATCATGCCTTCAACTATTATTTAGGAGCTCGATACCAAAAAACCTTCATTTAGGCCCTCAAAATTGCCCCGAAAGTTAAAACTGCTAAAAATAGTAAATTCCCAAAATTGTCAGAAAACTGTTTTGAGCCAGTTGGAAAAGGTGGGTGGCCACCGATATCCATCTGGATCAGATTGGTTACAATAAATGAGATCAGACTTCATCTCTCACCTTCATGCACCATTTAATGAAGCCTCTCAATTATATTGACTATTTTTTGTACTACACAGGTTTGATTGGAGTGAATAGAGTTATGATTGCTTTTTGTCTAAGAGTGAATTGTTGATTATTGTTTTCAGTTGATACAGGGAACAAGATCTGATTTCATCTCTTCATTTCATGAGCCCCTAATGAACAGACTTGTCACCTAAGAAAGAACATTTTGGTTCATTGTTTTCTTGAGAAGTTTTGTTATCAGTTTTCACTTCTAAGTTTGAAGTTGTGTGAAGCATTTGGATATTCTAAAATAGAGTGTTATGTTATTAATCTATACTCATTAGACATAGGAACCTATCTATTATCAGCACATATAGTGCATCAACTCTACTAATTACGAATCCCGGTTGATAATTTATGTTTTGTAATATATTATGCAAATAATTGCACCAACATTTTGGCATCATTGTCGGGGAGTCGTAAATGGTAATAGGTAGTATTTGGATTACATTGCTTTAATGGTTTTGGATTGGTTTTATGGATGACCTAAGGGCGGAGAGAAGACGGTAAAACGTGTGGGAAGAGCCCACACATCCACTTTGGTGGGGTTTCTCCAAAGTTAGGTTGTCCTCTCTTCTTTTAGTGCAAGTAATGCAACGAGTAATATGGTGACAACAGGATCCCAGTAATGCAACGAGTTCAAGTTTGGTGTGTTTTATTGCAAATAGTTTTAATTTCTTAGTTTTAAGATTCAAATCTTTTATGATAAATTATGTTTGGGGTGTTGTAAGAACCCCCGAGTACTAAGTTGTGTTGTGAGACATGGATCATCAACTAGCTAGAGTAATTCAAGGATCATCAAGAGCTTGAAGAATGTTCCTCCAAGAAATTTCCCACATTCTAGCAGCGGCTGAGATATCCACCTCTCAGGAAGAGCATATCTTGACAGCAGTCAAGAATTTAGTCTTCTCTTCACAAGAAGATTTAGAAGTCCCATCGGATTCCTCATGTCAATTTGTTGACGAGACTAAAGAATCGTGGATAGTATTTTAAGAAGAGAAACCATGGGAACCTGAGATTGAGGAGTTCTTAGCATGCCTCTCAGCAGATCCTGTATGTACTCTAAAGACCAATCATCTTGAAGAAGATAATCTGCATAGCATGGAAAAGGAGGACATGGTGTGCGAACTAAGCAAAGAAGAGAAACTAGAATATCTTGATCCTATTGAAAGATGGTTTAAATTGGTTATTAGGTCACAACACTATTTTATTTTTCATTATTGCTTGATCTCATCATCAAAGCAGCTAGTCCTTCATACTCACGTATTCATTAAAAGTTATATTTTAAACCAGAGTATGGATATATTTCTAACCCTGTTACACACACGGTTTCACTGGAAGTATTCTTATACTTGAAGGACATTTTATTTTGTTCAATTAGAGTAGGACAGGTAAATAAATAAATAAATGGGAATGTCAAAAGATAATAAAGAAATCGGTTTAAGATCTTTTGTTCCTATAGTAGATTTATTTCTAAAAGTTGTGATAATTTTGTTTGGAATTTTATGAGAAGGTAATCTCTTCATCCTCTGAATGCACACATGATACTGGAAGGGTTTCAAAAGCGGAGAAGGCATCCTTGTCAATAGAAGATAACACTTAAGGGAGTGCTTCATGACCTATTTCTTCAAATTTATTCTTTTTCCTTAAGTTGTTAAAAATGATGCATTCATGCTTTATCATTACCTATCTATTTTAAGACCACCATTTCACAAGGATGATCAATTAAGTGATATTTTTAATAGTAGTTGAAACTAAACGTTAATTCCAAACTATTTTTAGCTAATAATTCAACTTTTGACATTTTCCCTAAAGTTTATGTTTGTAAGCATGAATAAAAATCTAGTTTTAATTAGTTCTATTGGTTTGTTTTTAGAAGATGTTCGTAACCCTCTAAGAAGCCTTTTTTTATCATCTCACATTGTTTGCATGAGGCCATGCAAAACCTTAGGCATGGGGGAGTGGTTTTTGAAACCTTCATATTCTTTTGCAACTTCCGTCGGTGAGGCTAAATCAACATGTTCAGTGTTGGGATTTGATAGTCATTTCCAGAATTCCAGTACTGCATAATTGTGTTCATTTGGTACTACAAACAATGTTCGCCTCTGTGTTCATTCAGTACTATGGAGGAGGTCTACGTTATTCCGGTATTGAACCACAACCCTACGTCATCCGGTACTCGAGTGATCCGGTATTGGTAAAAAGGTGTTGGTAGCTCTAATCATATATTCAAGTTTTGTTGCTCGATTTAAGTACTAGGACATATAAATTCAACATTTTTTGTTTTATTAAAGATATTAGACTAATTATGCAGTAAACATATGGTTACTCTCAATCATTGCATGCTCCCTACCATGAATTTCTGCAAGCCCTTGTATACATCTCCTCATATAGAAATCATTCATCCTGTCACTCTATTTTTGCCTTGTCCTGTGCTTAACATCGTTTTCACTTCAGGTAATTGGAGGTATGAGATAATCTCTTCATGCTCTTTATATCAAGGATCATGTAAGTCTAGTGTTGAATTTTGTTTACTCTCATGCGCATCTTCCTCCTACATTTCTACACTCAACCCTAAATGAATCATCCTTGCTATCCTTCAAGAAGATATTTTCACATTTAGCTCTATATGATAATGGGTGCACTTGTCTTATTACCTCATCATTTTGAAAAAATGATTGCTAATTGAAATATCCATTGAAAAGTGGTGAAACCATTATGTAGAATACTAACCTAGTTGATTCAACAAGTTCTTATCCAAGTTTATCTTTACAAGTTTCTTTTGGAAGTTAATATGAAAACCTCATGCGGTGGACCGCCCTTGCAATACCTCAATGAACTTGTATGAGAACCCTAATAGGATTAACTAGAGGGACCTCTTAGTCATTATCCGAGATGTTCCATTATACATTGAATAGCTGAGATTTAAGTTGGATGTGGATGATGTCACCCTTGGGATGATTTCAAACAATTAATTATGTGCCCAATAACTCTAAAACACTCTTGTACCACCTGCCTTCCTTATACTCTAAAACTGTCAATGAAGAGTATACATAACTCTAAATCTTTTGAGTAATATAATAAAAAGGAAGTATCAGGAAGTACAAGTAAACCTGTCGGGGTTCTGAATTGGCCTGCTGGCAGCGGGGCCATGCTTGTATGGTACTAAGGTAAACCCGTCGAGGTACTAAATAGGCCTGCTAGCAGTGGGGCTATGTCGGGTAAAGGGAGTTGAAAAACATAGAGTGGCACACTTAAAACTGAACAAAAACCCTTGGGTCTCATTCTGAAGAATTCTCAAATCAAGGCTAGGATATGACCTTTATATCTCTTGGATGATGTTATTAAGAACCTTCAAGTATCCACTTTAGAGTTCTATCTTTAAAATAAATAGGTTTGCATGAGAAGTGGGACCCTCAGTATATGTAATTCACCTTACCTAAACAAGAAGAGATTCATCTCTAAAAACTTGGATAAGAAACGAGTTAATCATCTTGGGATGTATTATCTTATGTGTTCCTCTCTTCAAATGAGATCTAAAACTATTCCATATCACTTTTACTTTAAAAGGTAATCTATCCAGGGAGGCCTATTAGTCAAAGTCATTTTGAAAACTCTTGGCCACTTTCCTATAATCATATTAGAGTCACAGTCAACCCTTCCTCCTAACTTTGATCAAAAACAGATTATAAGACTTAACTTCAGGGATTTCTTGATCGAGTGAAGAGTATCATCAATTGTGAAATTTTGAAGATCATTGTTGCATGAGTACATGCAATGACTTAAGCATGGGGGAATGTTGAGTCTCCATTTTGACACTTCCCTATCCGAGCCTATTTTACCTATGTTATGAGTATAAAATTGATCTTTACCTCCATAGATACACTTAATGACCTTGTTCATGTGCATAGAGAGGTAACTTATGGTTAAGGCATGTTTTGTTTGATTTTCTTGAGTTAATTCGATTAAAATAATTGATTTTACATGATCCTAATAATTTGATCTTAAGAAGCATTGATCTGGAAACCCCATAACATTGATTTGATACTACCCTGTGCTATTTTGGTACCAGCTTGTGCTATTCTGGTACCAGTGTGACTGTGTGTATTCTGATACTAAACAACTACCTACAAGATTTTGGTACCAGCATTCCGGTATTGGATTTTTCTCCTCGATTTCCAGGCATATGAAGATGAATATAAAAATTTGGGGACATGGGTTTTGTTCGGAGCGGTGTTTTGATTCAAAAATGTGAGCCAAAATCGCAATATCACACAAATATGGAGCTCCATATCAGGGGGAACGATTCATCCTAAATTATTGCCAATTTTCCAGAAATTCCAGCATCATGCCCAGATTCGTGGGAAATACATTTCCTTGATTAGATAAGTGGTTGTACTCAAACTCCATTAATGGAAAATGGTTTTGAATTGTATGGATTGTATAGATCCAAATTTTTAATGTAAAAATCATATAAATCGAGTGATGGCTCTAAGCCAAAGGGAGAGAAATTAGTATGCTGGAAATTGAATTTTTGAACCAATTCCTTTTGTAAATTCATTTGTTGAAGATCAATGGAAGTTTAAATTCAAGGATCCTGTGTGTCTCTTAGAATTTAGCATTTGCGGATCTAAAATGTTCCATGTTGGCATTGGCAAGGGCCCACCGATCTAGCTTGGTAAGCTCATTGTAAATTATTAGCATAGATTTCTATTTTTTTGTACTTGTTTTGATTTCATTTCTGATTTAACTATTAGAATTGATTGCAAAGTGTGGTAGCACAGGAATAGTTGGGAGTCCATCATTCACATTACATAATCCATCAAATGGAACATCTCACTAAGACTTGTGTTTCCTGTGTATAAATGAAGTAATTTTCTAGAATTGCAAGATTGTAAGTTTGTATTAAATTTCTGTTTGTGATACATCAATTGATTTTGAAGAGTGTGCAGAATTGGATAAGAATTTCTTGCAAGTTTGAAGTCAGTGGTTACAAGAAATAAGAGCAGACTTCATCTCTCACCTTCATGCACCATTTAATGAAGCCTCTCAATTATATTGACTATTTTTTGTACTACACAGGTTTGATTGGAGTGAATAGAGTTATGATTGCTTTTTGTCTAAGAGTGAATTGTTGATTACTGTTTTCAATTGATACATGGAACAAGATCTGAGTTCATCTCTTCATTTCATGAGCCCCTAATGAACAGACTTGTCACCTAAGAAAGAACATTTTGGTTCATTGTTTTCTTGAGAAGTTTTGTTATCAGTTTTCTCTTCTAAGTTTGAAGTTGTGTGAAGCATTTGGATATTCTAAAATAGTGTGTTATGTTATTAATAGTTTCTTGATTAATATATACTCATTAGACATAGGAACCTATCTATTATTGGCACATATAGTGCATCAACTCTACTAATTAAAAATCCCGGTTGATAATTTATGTTTGGTAATATATTATGCAAATAATTGCACCAACATTTTGGCATCGTTGTCGGCGAGTCGTAAATGGTAATAGGTAGTATTTGGATTAGATTGCTTTAATGGTTTTGGATTGGTTTTATGGATGACCTAAGGTCAGAGAGAAGACGGTAAGACGTGCGGGAAGAGCCCACACATCCACTTTGGTGGGGTTGCTCCAAAGTTAGGGTGTCCTCTCTTCTTTTAATGTAAGTGTGTTTTTCCTTCCTTTATGCAAAATTGTGTTTTCATGATGGTCTAACTTGTGTGAACATATAACCTGGTGACAGCAGGATCCCAGTAATTAAATGAGTTCAAGTTTGGTGTGTTTTATTGCAAAAAGTTTTAATTTCTTAGTTTTAAGATTCAAATATTTTATGATAAATTATGTTTGGGTTGTTGTAAGAACCCCCAAGTACTAAGTTGTGTTGTGAGATAGGGATCATCAACCAGCTAGAGTAATTCAAGGATGATCAAGAGCTTGAAGAATGTTCCTCCAAGAAATTTCCCACATTCTAGCAACGGCTGAGATATCCACCTCTCAGGAAGAGCATATCTTGACAGCAGTCAAGAATTTAGTTGTCTCTCCACAAGAAGATTTAGAAGTCCCATCAGATTCCTCATGTCAATTTGTTGAGGAGACTAAAGAATCGTGGATAGTATTTTAGGAAGAGAAACCATGGGAACCTGAGATTGAGGAGTTCTTAGCATGCCTCTCAGCAGATCCTGTATGTACTCTAAAGACTAATCATCTTGAAGAAGATAATCTGCATAGCATGGAAAAGGAGGACATGGTGTGCGAACTGAGCAAAGAAGAGAAACTAGAATATCTTGATCCTATTGAAAGATGGTTTCAATTGGTTATTAGGTCACAACACTATTTTATTTTTCATTATTGCTTGATCTCATCATCAAAGCAGCTAGTCCTTCATACTCACGTATTCATTAAAAGTTATATTTTAAACCAGAGTATGGATATATTTCTAACCCTGTTACACACATGGATTCACTGGAAGTATTCTATACTTGAAGGACATTTTATTTTGTTCAATTAGAGTAGGATAGGTAAATAAATAAATGGGAATGTCAAAAGATAATAAAGAAATCGGTTTAAGATCTTTTGTTCCTATAGTAGATTTATTTCTAAAAGTTGTGATAATTTTGTTTGGAATTTTATGAGAAGGTAATCTCTTCATCCTCTGAATGCACACATGATACTAGAAGGGTTTCAAAAGTGGAGAAGGCATCCTTGTCAATAGAAGATAACACTTAAGGGAGTGCTTCATGACCTATTTCTTCAAATTTCTTCTTTTTCCTTAAGTTGTTAAAAATGATGCATTCGTGCTTTATTATTACCTATCTATTTTAAGACCACCATTTCACAAGGATGATCAATTAATTGATATTTTTAATAGTAGTTGAAACTAAACGTTAATTCCAAACTGTTTTTAGCTAATAATTCAACTTTTGACATTTTCCCTAAAGTTTATGTTTGTAAGCATGAATAAAAATCTAGTTTTAATTAGTTCTACTGGTTTGTTTTTAGAAGATGTTCGTAACCCTCTGAGCAGCTTTTTTTTTATCATCTCATATTGTTTGCATGAGGCAATGAAAAACCTTAGGCATGGGGGAGTGGTTTTTGAAACCTTCATATTCTTTTGCAACTTCCGTCGATGAGGCTAAATCAACATGTTCAGTGTTGGGATTTGATAGTCATTTCCAGAATTCCAGTACTGCATAATTGTGTTCATTCGGTACTGCAAACAATGTTTTCCTCTGCGTTCATTCGGTACTATGGAGGAGGTCTACGTTATTCCGGTATTGAACCACAACCCTACGCTCATCCGGTACTCGAGTGATCCGGTATTGGTAAAAAGATGTTGGTAGCTCTAATCATATATTCAAGTTTTGTTGCTCGATTTAAGTACTAGGACATATAAATTCAACATTTTTTGTTTTATTAAAGATATTAGACTAATTATGCAGTAAACATATGGTTACTCTCAATCATTGCACGCTCCCTACCATGAATTTCTGCAAGCCCTTGTATACATCTCCTCATATAGAAATCATTCATCTTGTCACTCTATTTCTTCCTTGTCCTGTGCTTAACATCATTTTCACTTCAGGTAATTGGAGGTATGAGCTAATCTCTTCATGCTCTTTCTATCAAGGATCATGTAAGTCTAGTGTTGAATTTTTTTTACTCTCATGTGCATCTTCCTCCTACATTTCTACACTCAACCCTAAATGAATCATCCTTGCTATCCTTTAAGAAGATGTTTTCACAGTTAGCTCTATATGATAATGGGTGCACTTGTCTTATTACCTCATCATTTTGAAAAAGTGATTGCTAATTGAAATATCCATTGAAAAGTGGTGACACCATTATGTATAATACTAACCTAGTTGATTCAACAAGTTCTTATCCAAGTTTATCTTTACAAGTTTCTCTTGGAAGTATTGATGAAAACCTCATGTGGTGGACCGCCCTTGCAATACCTCAATGAACTTGTATGAGAACCCTAATAGGATTAACTAGAGGGACCTCTTAGTCATTATCCGAGATGTTCCATTATACATTGAATAGCTGAGATTTAAGTTGGATGTGGATGATGTCACCCTTGGGATGATTTCAAACAATTAATTATGTGCCTAATAACTCTAAAACACTCTTGTACCACATGCCTTCCTTATACTCTAAAACTGTCAATGAACAATATACATAACTCTAAATCTTTTGAGTAATATAATAAAAAGGAAGTATCAAGAAGTACAAGTAAACCCGTCAGGGTACTGAACAGGCCTGCTGGCAGCGGGGCCATCCTTGTATGGTACTAAGGTAAACCCGTTGGGGTACTAAATAGGCCTGCTAGAAGTGGGGCTATGCCGGGTAAAGGGAGTTCAAAAACATAGAGTGGCACACTTAAAACTGAACAAAAATCCTTGGGTCTCATTCTGAAGAATTCTCAAATCAAGGCTAGGATATGACCTTTATATCTCTTGGATGATGTTATTAAGAACCTTCAAGTATCCACTTTAGAGTTCTATCTTTAAAATAAATAGGTTTGCATGAGAAGTGGGACCCTTAGTATATGTAATTCACCTTACCTAAACAAGAAGAGATTCATCTCTAAAAACTTGGATAAGAAATGAGTTAATCATCTTGGGATGTATTATCTTATGTGTTCCTCTCTTCAAATGAGATCTAAAACTATTATATATCACTTTTACTTTAAAAGGTAATCTATCCAGGGAGGCCTATTAGTCAAAGTCATTTTGAAAACTCTTGGCCACTTTCCTATAATCATATTAGAGTCACAGACAACCCTTTCTCCTAACTTTGATCAAAAATAGATTATAAGACTTAACTTCAAGGATTTCTTGATCGAGTGAAGAGTATCATCAATTGTGAAATTTTGAAGATCATTGTTGCATGAGTACATGCAATGACTTAAGCATGGGTGAATGTTGAGTCTCCATTTTGACACTTCTAATACCCACTATTACCCCCTATCCGAACCTATTTTACCTATGTTATGAGTATAAACTTGATCTTTACCTCCATAGATACACTTAATGACCTTGTTCATGTGCATAGAGAGGTAACTTATGGTTAAGGCATGTTTTGTTTTATTTTCTTGAGATAATTCGATTAAAATAGTTGATTTTACATGATCCTAATAATTTGATCTTAAGAAGCATTGATTTGGAAACCCCATAACATTGATTCGATACTTCCCTGTGCTATTCTGGTACCAGCTTGTGCTATTCTGGTACCAGTGTGACTGTGTGTATTCCAGTACTAAACAACTACCTACAAGATTTTTGTACCAGCATTCCAGTATTGGATTTTTCTCCTCGATTTCCAGGCATATGGCGATGAATATAAAATTTGGGGACATGGGTTTTGTTCGGAGAGGTTTTTTGATTCAGAAATGTGGGCTAGAATCGCAATATCACACACATATGGAGCTCCATATCAGGGGGAATGATTCATCCTAAATTATTGCCAATTTTCCAGAAATTCCAGCATCATGCCCAAATTCGTGGGAAATACATTTCCTTGATTAGATAAGTGGTTGTACTCAAACTCCATCGATGGAAAATGGTTTTGATTTGTATGGATTGTCTAGATCCAAATTTGTAATGTAAAAATCATATAAATCGAGTGATGGCTCTAAGCCAAAGGGAGAGAAATTAGTATGTTGGAAATTGAATTTTTGAACCAACTCCTTTTGTAAATTCATTTGTTGAAGATCAATGGAAGTTTAAATTCAAGGATCATGTGTGTCTCTTAGCATTTAGCATATGAGGATATAAAATCTTCTATGTTGGCATCGGAAAGGGCCCACCGATCCATCTTGGTAAGCTCATTGTAAATTATTAGCATAGATTTCTATTTTTCTGTACTTGTTTTGATTTCATTTTTTATTTCACTATTAGAATTGATTGCAAAGTGTGGCATCACAGGAACAGTTGGGAGTCCATCATTCACATTACATAAGCCATCAAATGGAACATCTCACTAAGACTTATGTTTCCTGTGTAGAAATGAATTAATTTTCTAGAATTGCAAGATTGTAAGTTTGTATTAAATTTATGTTTGTGATGCATCAATTGATTTTGAAGAGTGTGCAGAATTGGATAAGAATTTCTTGCAAGTTTGAAGTCAGTGGTTAAAATAAATGAGATCAGACTTCATCTCTCACCTTCATGCACCATTTAATGAAGCCTCTCAATTATATTGACTATTTTTTGTACTACACAGGTTTGATTGGAGTGAATAGAGTTATGTTTTCTTTTTGTCTAAGAGTGAATTGTTGATTATTGTTTTCAGTTGATACATGGAACAAGATCTGAGTTCATCTCTTCATTTCATGAGCCCCTAATGAACAGACTTGTCACCTAAGAAAGAACATTTTGGTTCATTGTTTTCTTGAGAAGTTTTGTTATCAGTTTTTTCTTCTAAGTTTGAAGTTGTGTGAAGCATTTGGATAATCTAAAATAGAATGTTATGTTATTAATAGTTTCTTCATTAATATATACTCATTAGACATAGGAACCTATCTATTATCGTCACATATAGTGCATCAACTCTACTAATTACAAATCATGGTTGATAATTTATGTTTGGTAATATATTATGCAAATAATTGCACCAACATAGTGACCATACTTTTGACAGTTGAAGAATTGTATTTCTGAAATATCTTTCTCTTGATTTGTCTTCCTCTTTGAACCAAACTTCCTTTTGTTCCTAAAATTCTTGAATCTTGTTGTGACGACTTGATCATCATACTTCTTTTGGGGTTTCTCTTTTGCACTGATCCTGGACTCTTCTTGAGCACATCAAGTCCAAAGTTCTTCAAATGTAGGATACTGCTTCCTTGTGTTCATGCTTGTGGAAAATGCATCCCACATCTTGGGAAGACCATTTATTTCTATGTTTACCAATTCCTTCTCTGAATGTATTTCTTCAATAGCTTGTAGTTGATATCTTAACTGAGAGATTCTCAAAAAGTATGATGTTATGCTATCATCATCATTCATCTTCATGTCACAGAGCTCATTCTTCAGACTCATTATTTGTCCAATGTTTCTGACTGAGAAGAAGTTTTTTAGGGCATCATAAATCTTCTTCGATGAGTCAATATGGGATATGTAGGGTATCAAGTGGTATTTTATAGATTCCACTATGATACTCATAGCATTGATATCATCGTTTTTGAACTTCTCCATAACTGCAACGTTCTGTGGTTCCTTCTCTTTTCCTTCTTCAAGCTTTGATTTCATGATCTTTCCTTTCACGATATCTAGCACTTTATTCTTGGCAAGGATAAGGTCAATCCTTGTCTTCCATGCTCTAAATTTAGAAGCTCCATCTAACTTGTTCTCTAACTTCATAGAGTAAGTCATGGCTGCTTTGACTTGGTCAACCCTAGATCTGACCAAAAACTCAAACTTGACGTCTTTGCTTGCTGAGAGTACTAGGAGATGCGTTAGGCTAGGGCGCACTGATCTATCCAGAAATTAGGTCAATCCCTTCACTTAAGGTGCCTCAACGAGAGGATTAGGATTTCTGCAACTGCACCTACCAGTAACCCTAGCGACAGTGCTATGGTGACTACTCCTGCTAGAAACCCTAGTGACAGTTCTTCAATGAGCTTAATATCCTTATGGCTATGTTTCCTTCTAGCGGTCAGACTAAATGAAGGAGGTGTGTGCCCATAACCTATTAGAATATAATGGATGTGCTCGTTTAACCATTGACAATATCGTTATTGTCACTCAACCATAGGCCGAAGCCACCCTCCGAGCACCTTAACCTTGACAGAGAATCACTCCGGAAGCAAACCCTAGGCTAGATAGCCAAACAAAGGGTAGCGCACCAACAAGAGATGATCAGATAGTACAAACCCTAACCAAGAGATAGTCCAAACCAAACGTGATATGCTAGCTGCAGCAGCTACAATGGCATTTCTCCTCCAAACATGTGCACAAAACTAGGCATTGCAATGCACACAAGTGTTGCTTTGCAATTCTGAGACTGCCTACCAGAATGAAGACTGGCCTCCTGTATTTATAGTAATTTTGGCTAACTACCTAGGCCGACTTCTCATTCTGTTTATCTGACTGTTCAGTATATATTATTTCTTATGGACGAATTCTTCTCTTGGAGGCTAATAACCTAATACAAGTTATATTCTTGAGCCGACATGTCTTCTAGGGTTATTATCCAACTCATTAGGGTTTCTTCTTGCTTCCTGAAGTATTATATTCTCATCAGGTTTACACGTGGAGGTAAATACCTCTTGCAGCTACCATAATATCAACAGCAATATCGGACTAGCGTAAGTCCCGAAGATGAGTATCAGATGAGGTGATGCCTGGTCATGAAGTTTCTTAAATTAATCAAAGTAATTAGAAATCATTTTAACATTAATTATTCAATCCTAACCATTAATAAACCACATAAATCATGACTAAATGAATATTACCTCATGTACAAAACAATTGCTAAATGACATTTTTGTTGAGGAAAATAGGCAAAGGGTGCAATATGGATAGGATTCAACAACATCATAACTAATATATGGTGTTGAATCCTCATCAATTGGGAGTGTTATCAGACTTGGACTACCCTCATCATACATAGTGAGGTATGTTGGATTCCCAACATCAACTGATTGGAACAAGTCATCATAAGGTCCTACTTTTATTTTGGTGTTGATTCATTAGAGGTATAGCCATCCAATACACTAATTCCATCAACCTCATTAGATATTTCTGATGATGTATCATAGGCTATTGTTTGTTCCTCCTTCTTTCCTACATCCTCAGTATGGATGGATGCATGTTCTTCTACCTGTTCTTCTGGCTTGTATTCCTTCAATTTTTTCCCTGTTATTTCCAAGGAACCCTTGGTTTGAATTATAGGTCAGTTCCTAGTATTGATGGCGATATAATCTCCTAATTTCATAACATCCTCATTGAAATTCTCATACTCGTCACAGTAAGCTATGCACTAACTGTAATATTCCCGAAATTCAAGATACCTTAATAATGACTCTAGTTACTTCTTATATTCTAATATGGATTCATGTTTTGTCTTGATTTTTTTTTATTCACTCTATGCACACAATCTGATTTCCTTCCCACTATTTCCTAATAGTGTAAATCACACGGCTTTTTCCATAAAAACAATGAAAAACTACCGAAATTAAAATGATGATAACTTTAGTTACGAGACTCTGTTTCGGCTAATTTTTTTTTTCTATTAATTTAGTATTTTTCCAAGAGGAATTCAAATACACAATTTTGTTTTGGCAATTTTTTCTCTGAAAGTTTCATATCTGAGTCTGAAGTGCACGACCCCCTTTTTTTTTCCAAAAACATTTATGCAAAAAGACCCCAATTTTGTTTTCCTTCTCTAGCCATGGAAAGTGCTTCGATGCAATCAAAAAATGGAAATATCACCAAATATGCTACCACTATAATATCCCCAATAAATCTAGGTAGATATTTTATGAATTTCTATGCAATTATGTTATTTTTCCACAAATATTTTGCATTAATTCTACTAAATACATTCCATCAAACATATTGCAAGCATCCCAGATACACTTGGAGCAGAAGAGAATCATGAAATATTTTATTAAGAATGGATATTGAATACAACAATCCAATGGATGTTATAGCAACTGCAATACATCAATGGGAAACACACAATACAATCCAAAAACCTGGAATCATTTTGCAAGATACCAGACATATAAAATATCCAGAACAGAAATGAAATGCTAGAAATGACAGAATAACAGTAAAATATCCAGCATAATCTTCACAATACACAGAAATGATATACAAAATAGCAACAGAAAGAACACTTTGATTCAGATAGCAATGTTCATAGGCCTCTTCGAGGGGGTAACCTCCAGTCGAGCAGTGCTCTGTTACAATACTCTCCAAGCTAGGGTTTTCATACCCTCGACCCTTATTTATACTAAATATGTCTATTAAGGGAATCATCTAGACGAAGATCCTTCTAGAAGCGGAAGCTTCTATTAGGTCTTCTTACATCTGCCTTATTCTATTTTATTGAAAGGTCTTATT
>SNQJ01S0143469.1:3910-22765 GCA_010110895.2 Picea sitchensis
ACATGTTTGTGAATTGTAGATGAATGTTAGAAATTGTCTGCAGGGATAGAGATACAGTTTCCTATCCGCGAGTGTGTTGAGTTAGGTCTAATTCTCTAGGATAAGTGTAAGGAGTGCACGATAGAGAGAGAAAACTTTGTAAGATGATGCAAGGAGTGTGTGTCTGAACTCAGTGGAGTCAAAAGAGAAATTTCCAGGAGGGTATACCAGATTAATTCACATACTCAAAGAGAAATTTAAAGGTGGTTAAGTGCCTTGGAAAGAAAGACTGTGTAGGAGGAAGCAGAATTAAGAGTTACTGAACACTCTGAAGCACTCTGCCAGGAGGGAATTGAGTTAGTGCGAGCGTGCATAGAAGCAACATGGTTGAAGGTGTTGAAGAACCCAAGAATTGCTGAACATTTTGGTGAAGGAAGGCTTTGCAAGAAACACATCGACAAAGGAAAGGAAATACCTTAGATGCTTTTGAAAGGCTAAGAGAGAGACCGTCAAGAAGATTAATCGAGTGCAAGGAGTGCACCCAAGATACTGTAGGTCCATCTTACAAGCTCAGGAGGGAGAGCGAGAAGCTACCAGGAGGGCAAGCGAAATCTCACAAAGGAAAGGTGAACTTGGAAGGTATTCAAGCCGAGCAAAGTCACAGAAGGAGGTCTGTGCAGAAGTATGTAGGGAGTGCAGAAGAATTTCGAGAACAACCTAAGTCTTGAAAGAAGGTGACATTGCGCTAAGTGTGTAAAGGGGTCGAGAACTCGTCGAAGTCCCGAATATGGAGAAATCATCCATCACTGAGGAGGAGACAGGTGGCAGAATATCAAGACGTTTGAGAGAAAGAACTTCGGAAAGGTTTTTCAGAAGAAAACAAAGGTCTTCACGAAGTCGTGAGGAGCGATCTCATTCTGGACCGTTGGATCCAGAGGGCACGTGGCAGAGATCCTTGCAGTTCGATAAAGTCCATATGGGAACACCCGAGACAGGAACTTGCGAAATACGAGTTCGTGAAAGTGATCATAGTCGTTGATCGCGAGAGGAACCAGTACCGTAGATTGGTCCCAAAGTATTCATCGATTCGAAAGTCGGGAAAGAGGAGTAAGTCACTTGCAAAAGTCCTGAAGCACGGGGTCGTGAAGGGAACTAGCCCATGGTCATAGCTCGTGGTCACATCCAAGAAGAGGGTCTGCGAGTACCACATAACCTGCACCAGAAGAAAGGAAGGACCTGTGATAGAAGATTCAAGTTCCAAGGAGGAATCTAAGGAGTCTCTTCAACTCAATATTTCCAAATGATCCTAGACTGGGAGGTCACACTAACCCCAAGTAGAGCGTAGAAGGAGGGAGGTTGGCACCAAGTGGTATCAGAGCTTGTTTTTGTCTAGGGATCATAGGTAAAGGAGACAGAGTGTGACGCTCTTTTGAAACTATTGAAAGGTGTGCGACAGATGTTAAACAGTGACGCAGGCGCCAAGTGAACAAGATGGTCATTGGAATCTATGAGCATGGTTAGGGGGGAGTCTTCCCACAGAAAAGAAAGGCGGATATGGACAAGGAACTCTGAGAAATTAGAGCCCAAATGGAGGAGATAGCATTCAATATGTAGTAGGAGTCAAAGGTGTGTTGGAGGTATGAGTGGCCTTTGAAAAGGATAGCTAAGTGGCATGTTCATAAATTGTTAGGAAACAGGCAACAATAGAGATTAAAGAGGTGTCTAAGGCAAGATGAAACCCTCAGTCATAAGGGAAAGAGATCTGGAAAGGGTCTTATAGATTGCCAGGTGGGAAATGAGACGGGATCCGTGGATCTCATAAACTGCTAGGTGGGTAGAGGAGACATCCCTTATTTCCAGGTGGGCAAGGGAGAAGAGATGAGCTCAACTGAGAGTTCACTGATAGGTGAAGAGGAGGAAAAAGAAAAACCTCACTTAGATGAAGATTCATACGGGACTGTGAGTCATGTGAATGAAGACGATGAGAAGTTAAAGAATTATGTCACAGAGGAGGAGGATCAGAGGACTGTTCTGATCATTGGAGGAGTTGATATATTCCTACCAAGTGGCTGAGGAGAGGCTAGCACAAATGTTGCAGATGCGATAGAAGGACAACAAGCTGAGACTGTCATGGAAGAAGAGGAACAGATATTGATGTTTGTCCCAACAGAAGGAGAACACCCAGTTGATTGCTCACTCAGTGGGAATTGGAGTTAAGGGCACTAGAGGATTGATTGGGAAATCCAGAACTAGAAGGTGACTACAGGGAGATAGCTATGCTGGAGGGGATACACCAACATGATTTGTAGTTGGTGGAAGTTGGAATGGAACCAGCCAAAGGATTGATAGGAATCAATCTGTCAGAAGAGGTAGCTGAGCATAAGCCTAGTGAGGAGGACACTGCAGAAGTGGAATTTGCAGCGGAGTGGAGAGATAAGGCCATAAGATATAAGGAAGATAACATGGGAGATCAATGTGATTTACCTAGAGGCAAGGGAGAGGTGCAGCAAGCGATTCTGCAACAGAATATCTAGCTGATGGAGCAGTTGGACGAGGTGATCGAGGAGATCAAAAATTTGATGTCAAGGTAAAAAACATGAGTGATCAACATGAAGAAGATGGACAAGAGGAAACCTGCATGAGCAGCGAGGATGATGCAGGAGTAGAAATAATGAGATAGAGGAGCCAAGAGATAGATCCAAGGGAAAGTTTGGGATCCAGAAGGATTTTAGCCACGCTGGAAAGCTCATGAGAAGGAGCTCATGATTTGCGCAGTTGTGGAGTATGATGTAGGAGCATCTCTCCACCTCAACATGCACTAGTTAGATTTCATGCGTGGTGCGCATTCAAGGGAGGAGAGGCGTCACCCTCTCATTTTTGCCTCGAGAATCCAAGGCGAGATCTAGGCAATTAAATGAAGACAAGCTGGAAGGAGCAAGATATGCCTTCGCACGAGTTGGAGATAAGATCACCATTAATAGGCTGACAACAAAATGGATCTGCATCTGATTTGGAGCAGATTTCCATTATTGTAATTTTCCCTTTCGATAGGAATTAGGAGTGGTGATTTGACACCACTAATTTAAGCTTGCGAGGGAATCTCATAGAGCCCCTCTTGTATAAATATTTGTATTGTATGCCCGGTAGAGGCTACTGGAGTTTGAAAAAAAAATCTTTGTAAGCCAAGATAGGAGGAAAATATAGAGAGCCAAGACTTAGATGTAGCTCAGACTCCACATTGTAATTTGGCATTCCACCATTAATAGAAAATGGCAGTTTTTCCTATTTTAAATTTCTGTGTAATGGATGTTGCATTATGAATGTCATTTACATGTTTGTGAATTGTAGATGAATGTTAGAAATCGTCTGCAGGGATAGAGATACACTTTCCTATCCATGAGTGTGTTGAGTTAGGTCTAGTTCTCTAGGCTAAGTGCAAGGAGTGTGTGACAGATAGAGAAAAATATGTAAGCCGACGCAAGGATTGAGTGTCTGAACTCAGTGGAGTCAGAAAAGAAATTTCTAGGAGGGCATACCATATTAATTCACAGACTCAGGGAGAAATTTCAAGGTGGTTAAATGCCTTGGAAAGAAATACTGTGTAGGAGGAAGCATAGTTCGGAGTTACTGAACACTCTAAAGCACTCTGCCAGGAGGGAATTGAGTTAGTGCGAGTATGCACAGAAGAAACATGGTCGAAGGTGTTGAAGAACCCAAGAATTTCTAAACATTCTGGTGAAGGAAGGATTTGCAAGAAGCGCATCGACAAAGGAAAGGAAATATCTTAGACCATTTGGAGAGGCTAAGGGAGAGACCGTCGAGAATCTTAGCCGAGTGAAAGGAGTGCACCCAAGATACTGTAGGTCCATCTTACAAGCTCAGGAGGGAGAGCGAGAAGCTTCCAGGAGGGCACACGAAAGTTCATAAAGGAAAGGTGAACTTGGAAGGTTTTCAGGATGAGCAAAGTCATAGAAGGAGGTTTGTGCAGAAGTCTACAGGGAGTGCAGAAGAATTTCGAGAACAAACTAAGTCTCAAAAGAAGGTGAAATTGCACTAAGTGTGCAAAGGGGTCGATAACTCGTCGAAGTCTCAAAGATAGAGAAATCATCCATCGTCGAGGAGGAAACAGGTGGCAGAAGATTGAGAGGTTTGAGAGAAATAACTTCAGAAAGGTTTGTGGGAAGCAAACAAAGGTCTTCGCGAAATTGCGAGGAGCGATTTCATTCTATACTGTTAGATCCAAAGGGCACATGGCAGAGATCCATGCAGTTCGGGAAAGTCCATACAGGAACACCCGAGATAGGAACTCATGAAATCCGAGTTCGCAAAAGTGATCATAGTCGTTTATCGCAAGAGAAACGAGGATTGTAGATTGGTCCCAAAGTATTCACCGATTCAGAAGTTGGGAAAGAGGAGTAAGTCGCTTGTGAAAGTCCCGAAGCGCGAGTTTGTGAAGGGAACCGGTACACAGTCATAGATCATGGTCACATCCAAGAAGAGGGTCCACGGGTACCACATAACCTGCGCCAGAAGAAAGGAAGGACTTGTGATAGAAGATTCATGTTCCAGGGAGGAATCTAAGGACTCGCTCCAAATCAATATTTCCAAACAATCCTAGATCGGGAGGTCGGGCCAACCCCAAGGAGAGCATAGAAGGGGGGAGGTTGGCACCAATTAATATGGATATATATGACATTAATTTACTTATTTATTGTTATTACATCGACTTGTTTTTTTGCGTGTTGGATGTCCATGCCATTTTTTTCACATTTTATTTTATTAGCATCACCCACCTACGTACAAGAAGATATCTTCCACCCATTATCACATCACCTTGATTCTCGGTGAAATCAACACATGCTTTTTCATTTCAAGGCTACAATATTACTAATATGCTAATAACTACAAAATACAATCCCAACCCCATCGTCTCACCAAAAAGAAAAAAATAAAGAAATACTTTATTTTGTTATTGAAAATAGATTGTGTTGTTAACATTCTCTTGGTTCTATGGTTAATTTGGGGGGTGATAATCCCCCACCAAGTTTTAAATCCCTCACCCCTCATGGTTGTCTCACTTGTGAAAATTCGACATTCCAAGTTGTCGGGGCTAGGTGAAAATCCTGACCAACTTTGGCAAAATAGATATATTGTCCTTGTGACTAATTTATTGAAGTATTCTTCATTGAATGATGAACTTCATTATAATACTCCTACATTGATGAAGGGGCTTGACACATCATGAGAAGAGGAAATTGTACAAAAAAATTTTTTTTGTTAACAAAAACATGTTGTAATTGGTATGCTGCCACTTAACAAAATTATAAAATCCTTAAGTATCCATCCCTATAAATATTCATAGGGTTTTAAATTTTTACTATAACACCAAGATTACATAATCATAATAATAATAATAATAATAATATTTTAAGGTCACAACGAAACTAGACACCAAATTGGTGTATGAGGGACTTTTGTTGAAAGCATATCACATCATGTGAGTTGAAAGCAAAGAGGGCACCACCATTAATTTTTGGCCCTGACCCAACTACTTGTTGGCATATCTCAATTGTGATTTCCATGGACCTAACGATTTTTTTTTAGTGCCTTCAAAGTTGGGGGTTCCTAGACATCTACCTTGACCTTTTTGTATTGTTATCTTGGAACATAGCTAGCTAAGGTAACGATGGAAATTTTTCTTTTCATAGAGATTCCCTCAACTTGTTAGTTTCTTAATCGTGGATGGAGGAAATGGTAAGCATGTGCCTCATTAGTAGTTATGGTGAGAGACCTATTTCATTCCACCTCTTTTGGTGGCACCTTGTCGATAACATATGACGTATTGCTCGAATGGCTAATCAACGTGTTAATATTCGAGATTTATGGTTGCCTTCTCTCCTTGATTTTGAATTTCCTTGGTGTGATTAAGGCCATTTGTGGAAGATATGTTTTTAAATACTAAATAAGTATTGTTAAAGGTACTTTTATTCTCTCCTCATAATTCATTGTAAATTGTTTCAATTCTAATGAGTTTACATGCTTATTTTAGAGAAAAATTATAATAATCTCATTGAAGGGATTTGACCTAATGGATTGTGCCTATAGAAGCTAATCACCTATCACCATATGGGTTGTGTTGTGCAATTCTTCAAGAAGTGTGAAAATGGTTTGTTTTTAGCACATAAAAGAAGATGGTATTCATATGCTCTCCACATAATCCATAAATTATTTCAATTTCAACTAGTTTACATGCATGTTTTAGAGGAAAAATTGTAATCATCCCATAGAAGGGCCTTGACCTAATGTATTGTGCCTATCCTTTTAATGATATAGAAGCCAACTAGCTATTTCCATATGGATTGGGTAGTTGAGAAATATTCTGGTAAGTTTGAAAGGGATTTGTCCTTACCACATAAAGGGCACTCTTGAGGGTTATTTCAATATTACCCAACCTAGGCCTCAAAAAATAACAAAGTAGGTGAAAATGGCATTTTGGGCTCATCGAGTTACCAAATTTTGACAATTTTATGCAGTTGGGTAGAAGTTAGGTAGAAATATTGGTATTTAGGTTTAATTTTTAATTAAAACTTTTACTTTTTGTTGTTATAGAAGTTGCTTTCAGAAATAGGTTGGGATTAAGCATTGGACCATATCACAAAGTTCATTTAGCTTAGGTTTTAGGGTTAATGGTTATCTAATTTCCCAAATTCTCAAGGTTCATTGTTTTTCAACATGTTATTTAGGTGGATTAGTGATCCAAAATGATCTTTTAAAGACTTGGTTAAGTTTTAAGCATGATTTCATTTACCAATTAAGAATTGATGAAAGAAGAAGAAATTAATGAGATATTATAACAATCATAATAAGAAATGCCCATCAGAATGTAAGAAAAAAGAACATCAAACCATAACAACAAAGTTGTTAATGGAGTTTGGCAAGATTGCCTACGTCTCTGGGGCTTTGTCTTAGTGGGTGAAGCTTTCTTATTTCTCTTCAATGCTTCAAAATTACATCAGAAAAGTGTCAGAAGGATTACAAAATGGTCTAGTTGTGTTCTTCTCGACCTCAAGAATCCAACACAACTATTGGCACTGAAAACTTGAGCGTAGCTCCTGGAATTAGCCTGCAAAGTTCCCCTCTTCAATGGCTTCCCTGCATAAAAATGGCTTTGGATTTCAAATTTCTCAACATTTCTCTGTTCTGAACCTCTCTTAATGTTGCTAAGAACCCCTGGTTTATATAGATTTGAAGTTGGTATCAATCTCCCAACTTCCTCCCAATATCTGGCCTCAAATCAGGCTCCAAATCCCCCAATATTGGCTAAAATCCATTAAAATCAGCTGAAATAACCACAATTTTTTTTATTCTATGGTAAAAAACCCACAAATTGGCAAAATGTAGGGCACATCCCCCTATTCTTGGGCTCCTGGTCATATGCGCAGGTTCATGTGCCCACGAGCTGGGTTAGCGCGCTGGTCTTTAGCCCTGGTGTGCGCTAGCTCTGGTCACATGCTAAGCCATGTGGCCAAGTCCTTAGCTCTCACACCCCAATTGTTGGCTTGGCCCCTGGTCATGGGCTAGCCCCCCACCGATCGAGGCCTATCCCACAAATCTCACCATACTCAACTCAAAAGGAGATTATTCCACATGGTTAACAAGTAGCACCCATAGCGTGACCAGTTAGCCCGAGAGGTTTAGTCCGTTGGCGCCCACGGAGGTCGAGGATTCAAAACTTGTGGGTAACAATTTTTTTGACCCATCCAACATTAGCTAAATTCGGGGTGCCACGTGGTGCCCTTTGATTGGGCCACGTGTCGCCTCGTGATTCATTTGTACCACATAATTAGCATCCAGTCAGTGCATAGTCAACTACCACGTCACCATCGTACAACCCAATCACTTGTCTAGTCAGTTGCCATGTCAACATCCGTACATCCTAGTCACCCTGCCATGTCAGCATCCATATAGCCCAATAACCCTACCACGTCTACTTCTGTACAACCCAGTCACCCTGCCATGTCATCTTTCGTACAACCACCTATTGTCTATATTTCCATGTGTTAGTCTATCATTGGGTCATGTCATGTACAAACTGCCACACGTCATCCATATAGTGCCACATGTCAAATCCGTACTGGTGCCAACTCAGCTTGAAAACGCCAAATTTGAGTGACACATGTCACCTCCCAGTGATGCCATGTCAGCATGATGATTTCATGTTGATGTCACCTATCATATTTTTGACATCAGTAGTACAATATGTTGACTTTGACTAGTTTTACTTTTTGCCTGTTTGGGAAATTGATCAAAATGCGATATCTTTCGCATACGACGTCCATTTGCGAAAAAAATTATATGCCTGGAATCAATGTAATGGAGATGGTTTCGTCTGATTCTGATAAATTTCATTTTTACGCCTTCCTAGATCCATTTTGGATCATGCCTCCCCACTAAGGCCTTTTGGTCCTCCAAAAGGGTATTAACCAGTCATCAATTACAGGATAGGCCACCCCACTTGTTCTTTGTATTTAAACTCTACCCTGTGCACCTGTCTCATCGAGATCAATTGTAAAAAACCCATGACAACTGACAACATATTGTTAGCCACTTGTACTCTTTCACATCTTACTAAAGGCCCTACCATCCATGTTGAAAACATTAGTAGCGTTAACATCATAAATATGACTGCAAATGAGATAATATGTTTGAATTACTTGTGTGACATTAGCTTATCTTGAAGCAAAGTATGATTGAACTTCCATTATACAACCATCTCATGTTCATTCTTAAGATCAATTGATTGATTTGGCACAATTATAGGTGTGTTGCTTGCATAAACTGCCTTCCTTAATTTTTCCATTGTTTGTAGAGATTGATTTGCTTTTAAGTCATGAGCATGTACAACATATTCATTGCCTTCTTTAGTTAAGTGATATTGATTATGTTCCTTGTAGAAGATTGTTTTATGATCATACAAATAAGGACTTCCTAAGACCATTCCACATTCATTGAGTGGCACCACATCACACGTTACCTCATCCACAAACTTTGTTGAAATTGCAAACTTTAAAGTGCATTGCTTTGTTATGTGCAATTTATGATTGTTGCTTATCCATTTAAGTGAGTAAGGTTTATGATGCATCTTAGTGTTTAATCCCAATTGTTTAACCACTTCCTATGAAATCAAGTTAGATTGAGATCCACTATCTATCATTGTATCGATCTTAGTATGTTTCATTATCACCCTTATGTGAAACAACTTGCATCTATAACTATATCCATCACCAATTTTACCTGTCAAACCAACTACTATGATCTTAGTCTCATCAACTTAATCATATCCTAAGTTTGTTGGTCGTGTTGTTGTTGCAACTTTTTGCCTCCCTTTCCTCTCTTTGAACCACTTCAGTCTCTTCTTGGGATTCAATTTCCAACAATGGTCATCATCATGACCTTCTTTCTTGCAATTATTGCAAGATAGCTTCTCTTCCTTTCTTGTCATTGAATTTTCTTTCTTTCCATTCCCCTTTATTTTGTCCTCTTTCCTTGAAGATGATTCCCCTGATACACCGACTCATGTTTTCCTTGCTTCAATGTATGTTTCTTGAACATAAACCTCATCAAAATAAGTAGGTCTAAACATAAATACAGTGTTACGAATATGTGCAGGTAAACCTCCTATATACTTTGTAAGAGTTTCTTGGGTATGTAATGGAATATTCAACATTAATGTCATCTTTCAAAATTCATATGTGTATTCTTGCACTGTTTTCCTTTTTCTTAGTTTAAGACTTTTCCATTCAATTAAATCCTTATCTTTATAACCCAAAGGATAAAATTGCTTTCTAAGTGAAAAAACAAAATCTTTCCATGATGGAAATGCATTACCAACTTGTTGCGTGCCATTTTGCAACTTACTCTTCCACGAGATGAGTGTTGTGCCTGCAAGATGAAGCGATGCCAACTTGATTTGAGTTGCCTCATCTTTCATTTGTTGCACATTGCAATAAACTTCCATCTTCCTAACCAATTTATCAATTCTCTCAGCATTGACTTCACCATCATACATGGTCAATTCAAATTTCACATTAATATTAAGTAAAGGCATATCATGTTTATGTTTATGGGAAAGTTTTCTTGCGGTGGATTTTGAACTTGTACTTGAAGAAGAAGAAGATGATGTAGAAGAAGGAGGTGAAGGAGGAGGTTTAGGAGGATCCTCTCCTTCTTCACTTTTTTCTTGTTTGGAATATTCCTCTTGGAAAGGCCTCTTCCGTTCCAAGTGATCCTCATATAATACCTCTACCATCTCATACATGGCGAATAAAGTCTTTTTCAACTCTATATCGTTATGATACATGCCTTCTTCCAATGTCATCTCCTCACTTTGAGAAGTCCTCTTTCTCGATCCAATCTTAGGATCCCCTTCTACAAGCTTGCCTTTACCACGATTCATCTTTTCCCTGGTAATCATGCAAACTCAAAAACCAACCGTCAACCTACTCTGATACCACTTGATCCGAAATGATATTTTAAAGACTTGGTTAAGTTTTAAGCATGAGTTCATTTACCAATTAAGAATTGATGAAAGAAGAATAAATTAATGAGATATTATAGAAGCCATAATAAGAAATGCAGATCAGAATGTAAGTACAAATAACATCAAACCATAACAACAAATTTGTTAACGGAGTTCGACAAGATTGCCTACATCTCCAGGGCTTTGTCTCAGTGGGTGAGGCTTTCTTATTTCTTTTCAATGCTTAAAAAACACATCCTAAAAGTGTCAAAAGGATTAAAAACTAGTCTAGTTGTGTTCTTCTCGACCTCAAGAATCCAACACAACTGACGACACTAAAAACAGTTGAGTGTAGCTCCCAGAATTGGTCCGCAAAGTTCCCCTCCTCAATGGCTTCCCTTCATAAAAATGGCTTTGGATTTCAAATTTCTCATCATTTATCATGTTCTGAACCTCTCTTAATGCTGCTAAGAACCCATGGTTTATATATATTTGAAGTTGGTATCAATCTCCCAACTTCCTCCCAAGATATGGGCTCAAATCGGGCTCCAAATCCCCCAATATTGGCTAAAATCCATTAAAATCAGCTGAAATAACCATAAAAAATCTTATTCTATGGTCAAAAACCCACAAATTGGAAAAATGTTGGGCGCATCCCCCTATTCTTAGGGTCTTGGTCATATGTGCAGTTCCATGTTCCCACGAGCTGGGTTGGCGCACTGGTATTTAGCCCTGGTCTGTGCTAGCTTTGGTCGCATGCTAAGCCATGTGGTCAAGTCCTTAGCTCTCGCGCCCCAACTACTGGCTTGGCCCCTGGTTGTAGGCTAGCCACCCACTGACCAGGGCCTATCCCACAACTCTCGCCATACTCAACTCAAAAGGAGATTATGCCACATGGTTAACAAGTAACACTCATAGTGCAACTGGTTAGCCTGGGAGGTTTAGTCCGTTGGCGCCCACAGAGGTCGGGGGTTCAAAACTTGCAGGTAACAAATTTTTTGACCCAACCAACATTGGCTAAATCCAGGGTGCCACGTGGTGCCTTTGATTGGGCCATGTGTCACCCCATGATTCATCCATACCACAAATTCAATGTCTAGTCATTGCACTGTCAACTGCCACATCACCGTCGTACAACCCAGTCACCTGTATAGTCAGTTGCCATGTCAACATCCGTACAACCCAGTCACCCTACCACATCATCATCTGTACAACCCAGTCACCTTGCCACATCAACATCCATACAACCCAGTCACCCTACCATGCCATCTTCCGTACAACCTAGTCACCCTTCCACGTTAGCTTCTGTACAACCACATGTCATCTGTACTGCCATGTGTAATCTTATCATTGGGCCACGTCATGTACGGACTGCCACATGTCATTTGTACAGTGCCACATGTCAAATCTGTACTAGTGCCAACTCAGCCTAAAAATGACAAATTCGAGTGACATGTGTCACCTCCGGGTGATGCCACATTAGCATGATGACGCCACCTATCGTATTGTTGACATCAGCAGTACAACTTGTTGACTTTGACCAGTTTGACTTTTTGTCTATTTGGGAAATTGGTCAGAACGCGACATCTTTCGCATATGACGTCCATTTGCGAAAAAAATTATATGGCCAAAATTAGCGCAACGAGATGGACACAATGGTGTTGGTTTTGTTCAATTTCGAGAACTTTGATTTTTAGGCCTTCCTCGATCCATTTTGGATCAATTAGACCACAACATGAATGAGACCTTGGTGGATGGTTTAATACTTTGTCAACCCATTGGTGGTGGTTTGTTATTATCATTACTGATAATGGTTGTATTATCTTTCCAATGATATGCACATCAAAGGTATATCAAGTGAAGGTTAGGGCTCATTTCTAATACCAATCTATGCACCATTGCTTATTTAGAGATCAACCTAGCTTAAAGTTTAGGCTATATGTGACTAGCTCCTTAAAATTGATCAAGAACCACTTTATTTGGATTGGATCACTAAAACTTAATTGATCCACTCCCTTTTGGGGGCATTGCAAACCTATTTAAGTGTTGTAATACTCATACTATACTATCTCAAAACATTGTATCGAGGATACTTCAACCTAGAAAGAGACCATTTTAGCCCATAATTTGCACCCACCAAATAGAAAGGTCATTGAAAGATGAGTATTTCCACTAGGTGATACCCAATTGTTGGGATATCATTCTCTTTCCACCAAAGAGGTTCTTTGGAAATTTACCATGCCATCTATATGTTGAAGTTTTGCAACTTCGGGAAGTTAATATCCACAAGGAAGTACAAGAAGACCCATCTGACCATTAAAGAATCCCTAGGAAGAAATTGAAGACCCGGGAAGAGAAGTCGGCCCCACCAGTAAAAGACAAAAAATAATAAAGTAAAATTGAAGACCCAGAATGAGAAGTCCGCCCCACAGGAAAAAGACATGCACCTGGATTAGTATAAACAAGCTAGATCATTTCATTTATATATACAAAACTCTCCTTTTGCAGTGCACACTAGCCATTTGTTAGCTGCATTTGCGGTATTTCACTATTTTCTGGAGTTCTGGTTATCTTGGTGAGTGCGCCACACTTGGGGAATGTGCTAGACTTGGAGAAGTTCTCTCTTGGTTCTCTCTTGGCTATTCTATTGAGATGTTAGCTCTTGGAGATGCTAGGATTGGGGAGGATATTCTCTGTATGGTATTTTGATTTGGTGATGGTAATGTACTGGTAATATCTTGGACTGAATTCTTTTATAAGAAAGGTTGTTGGGTTTTCTCCCAAGGTTGGGTTTCCTAGGAAAAACTCTCCTGTTATTGTGTCTACTGTGCATGGTTAATATTACTAGATCTTGTTATTTTCGTTGCATTGTTATAGTTGAGATTTCAGTGTATATTTATTCTATGATAACTGTGGCATGAAAGTAAATTTTATTTTGAAATCATAAGGCAATAACTATCAAATCTAAGAATAAAAAAAAATAAACATGAAATCAGAGCTTTGTTGAAATATTTCCACTGCATAGTTTTCTGTTAGGACCTAAACTTCTCAAGCTCATTGAGAACTTATTATAGATTCATTGGGAATAACTCCACCATAGATCAACTTGCTTCAACACATTCACTGCACCTCTTAGACCAGAGTTTGGTGAAAGTTGAAATTTCACCCTAAAACTCAGTACGATAGTTGCAACAACATTTTGTAAAGCTCACTGAGCAAATTATTGTGTTTAGTTAGGAATAAATTTAGCATAGACTAGCTCGCCTTTCCCTAGCGCACCTACTACACTTCTTATAATGACAATCTGTCAAAGTTAAAAGTTTAGGGTTTTCAGGCTTATTGACATTTTTCTTCACATTGAACCTTCTGATTCAGAATTATGAATTCTTCTTGTTGAGATGATGTACTGTCTCAGATTAGAAGACAAGTTGGATGGTTCTACAAATTTCATAGGTATACACGTGTATATAAGTTATATCATGAGGGTGTTTGCATGATATGTACACTTGAGGACATTTGTCCAAGCAGTGACAATAGATCCAAAGGGATCTTAGATCTAGTACACTCAGAGGAAGCCCAAGAGTTGGAGGCAACAATGGTGATGTCTCCTACAGTATATGACAACTCGAAATCAAATGGGACAACAACAATTAACACTCCAGGTTCTAAGTTTGATTGATGTATCCTCATTTGTTTTTCAAAGTATATCAGGTTTAATATTTGTTGCATCTCAAGGAAATGTTGTAGCTATGACAACAACCTTTAGAAGACTATTGCTGCAAAGTACTACTATTATGATCATTATGAAAATGATCATTGTTTATCTCTAATGATGCACTTATTTAAAAGATGAAATTGATCTCTTCTAGGAGATGTTCTTGGTTGTTGTCTTTTGTCCTAGGCAGGTTGCCTTGTAAAATCTATGGAGGTTACCATGGAAATGTTTTTGTTATTAATTTTGTTCTAGGCAGGTCACCACAGAGGAATGATCAGTAAAAATACTGGAGAAGTATTGTTCTTGTTCTCGTTATTGTTCTAGGCAGGTCACAAGTGATAACTTTGAGAGGGATCAATAGTGAGGATTGTTCTTTTTCTTTTTTTTTTGTTCTTGTTCCTATTTCTTATCATAAGAATGTTGTTCTTATCCATCATTTTCCCTTGTTATTTCTCCTGTTCTAGGAAGGACACATGTGATATCTCTGAGAGGGAGATATAGTGACAGTTGCAGGAGGAAACAAATTAGATGGTCTCTAGTTTGAGACATGGAACAGACTATCCAGACATAGAGTTGTGTACATGACAATATAAATCCATGTACCGAAGAGGACTAAGTTAGAACCTTCTGAAAAGAAGGGTACTTTTGTGGGATACATAGTGTCTCATATGGAGATTGATTGTGAGGATCAGAAGGCTCTGAAGGATGACCATACATATACCTCTAGTTCAATTTTGTACTCTTCAGATCATTAAGAAGAGTCAGTAGAGCTAGAAGGGCCAGTGGATTTACCTAGAGATGTTACAATGAATAGGTAGAGACCAACATGGCTTCGTGATACTTTGCAGAATGCAGTAAGACATGCAACTCCTCGTGATACTTTCAGTGAGAGAAAACGACCTTAGAAATTCTCATAGAGTCACGGTTATGTGGAGGAGTAGGTGGCTATACTAGTGGTGAGACAGATGGACCCACCAAGTACCATCTCAGATGGAGCCATAGTTTAGAGGGAGTTATCCCTCAGGATCTAGTAGGGAGGAGTAGCCTCCTAGGATAGTTCATAGGAAATCAGACTTCGGAGGAGGTCAATGAGTGTAGAGAGAGTAGATGGCTCCAAACATTTTATAGAATCATAGGGATTCAAGTTCTAGAAGGAGCATGCAGACTCAGAGTGAGCTTGATCTTAGATAGAGTCAGTTGGCTCATAGGGAGAGTTGTTCATTAAGAGGAAGTTCCCCCTCAAATCCAAGTGGGAGAGAGACATATTCCAAGACTGACAGACATGTGTCATGAGTTGAGGAGGCCTCTAGGAGATGTGATATCTCATGGGAGGATACACTTTCTTCAGTAGACCTTACTACATTGACAAAGGAGGAAACCAATCAAGAGGATTGGGATATGGGATTTTCCTCAGTCATAGAAGGAGAAACTAGTGAGGTAGACTGGACAATATGAATTACTTCAGTGACAGAGGGAGTTGGCCTCAAAGTTCGAGATGGAGGATCATGTCCAGATGTAATATTCCTCGGGATTAGAGGTGTGACGAGATCATATGAGATCTTCCTCATTTAGGGGATACTGATGAGGTTTGATATGATGGGCTGCAAGTCCATGACTACACCTATGATGACAAATTTGAAGAAGTTGAGTGATTATGCTTTAGATTCATATTTGGTGGATCCCATGATGTATAGACAATTGATTGGATCCTTGATGTACCTAGTTAACATCGGGTTGAATACTTGTTTTGCACCTTGATCTAGTTTATGGTAGAGACGAGACACTACCATTGGGTTGAAACAAAGAATGTGTTGAGGTACCTACATGGTACATTTGAATATGGCCTTAGATATGTCTCAGGTGGTGAAGTGAATATGCAGGGATATACAGACTCTCACTGGGGCAGGGAGTGTAGTAGATAGAAAGAGCACCTCAAGGTGTTTCTTCAGCCTAGGATCAACTATTATATCTTGTCTCAGTAGGAAGAAGACATATGTAGCACTCAATACATCATAGGAATATTATATCACAACCAATGTTGCAAGTCGTGAAGCAGTATGGCTTCGGAAACTACTTGCAGGATTATTTGATCAATAGCTAGAGACGACCATGATACATTGTGATAACCAAAGTTGTGTCAAGCTTTCAGAGAATCCAATATTTCATGACAGCTCGAAGCATATTTATATCAAATACCAATTCGTACGAGACATGGTATAGAAGAGAGAAGTGAAGCTCCAATACATATCTATAGATGAGCAGATTGCAGACATTCTCACCAAACCTATGTTGAAGGAAAAGTTTGAATACTTCATGGACAAGCTTGGTGTGATGCAAAATGTCTACCTCAATGAGAGGGAGTGTTGATTCTTTGGGTAGCACTGAGAATACATTCTCCTCTCGTGGCCATGTGACTTGGCTAAGGAGAATGGCCCAGGAAAAGTTTTTGTCCTTGATCATGTAACTTGAAAAGGACCGACAAAGAGTCGAGGTGATGATGCTTCTCTGGATGGCAGTACCAGGTAGATATTCTCCTCCGATGGCTATGTGACTTGGCTAAGGAGAATATCCCAAGCATATTTTTTATCCTTGATCATGTGACTTGACAAGGGTCGATGGATACTTGATTCGAAAAGATCTTTTAATGACTGTGGTTGAGTTATTTTTGCATGCGTTTATTAACCATTTATGGAGTTGAATGAAAGAGGATGAAGATGAGAGAATATATATCAGCGATAAAACAATTTACAGATCTGAAATGAAGCAATAATAACAGCAAACCATAACAAGAGAAGTGAAAACAGAGTTCGGCACAAAATTGCCTACGTCTCCGGGCCTTTGTCTCAGTGGGGGAGGCTTCTTTATAAATTCTTCAATTCTTTCAAACTACAAAAAAAGTACATCAAATGGATATCATACTAGTCTCACTGTTTTCTTCTTGACCTCTGAAATCCAACACAACTGACGACACTGAAAAAGACTGAGTATAGCCTCCGAAAATGGCCTCCAAAGTTCTTCTCCTCAACAACTCCCCTGCATAAAAATGGCTTTAGCTTTTCTTTGCTTCAGCATAAATAGGCTCTAATTGTTCCACCATGGCCTCAAACAGGCCTAGTTTTTATAGATCTAAAGTTGGTTAACATTCCCCAACTTCCTCCCAAAATCTGGGCTCAAAAAGAGTCCAATATCTCCCAATAATGGCCGAAATCCATTATTACAGGCTTAAAAACAATAAAAAATCCAAACTGTATAGTTAAAAACCCACTTTAGCCAAATATATGGGATAAGACCCCAAAAGGTGGTGTGTGCCCCCTCTAAACTAGTCACATGCACCTTAATTTGGCCAAGCGCTAGCCCAAAGGGCTAAGCGTTGGCCCTTAAATCTTGCTAGGCCCTGAATTTATGGCACATATGATGTGACCTGGTCTGAAATAGGAAAACCCTTGCGTGCCTTTCAAGTGGAAGCTCCTGGTTTTGGGGTGTTCACCATGGAACCACCCTTATCACCTCCCGCCTGCTCCTAGATATATGGCGTTCTAACAAGTGACCACAGGCTGGGGCTTAGCCCCAGCCCCCTCCTTTTTGCGACATAAGAAAAGAATGCAACATTTATAATATAATGTGGGTTTATATTAATAAGTTACATGGAACATAATTTTGAAACTTGCCACACGTTTTTATGACTGGGTGTCATGTGGCTGCCCATGCCTGGGCCACGTGGCACCACCACATTTGACAATTCACATGCCACGTGTCGGTACTGTATTGGCCTAAGTCTGCAACATCTGCCTAGTCGTAGGTCGCCACTTGTCATCACCTACCTCTGCCACATCAACATCCTAAAATAGATTTGGTGATGTCATGCTGATGTCAGCATTGACTTTTTGCCAGTTGACCTGTTTACTTTTTAGTTGTTTGGGAATCTCATCAGAGTGTGATAACTCTCACATACAGAGCCTGTTTGAGAAAGTAAATATATGGTCGAAATCAATGCAACGAGCCGGTCGCAATGGAATTGGTTTCGTCCAATTTTGAGAACTTTCATTTTTTAGCCTTTTCTGGACTTGGGAAGCCCCCCTAGATCTGATTATGGATCACACCTCCCCACTAAGGATCTTTTGGTTCCCAAAAGGTTACTGACCAGTCAACAAGCTCGAGATAGGCCACCCAGATTGTCCTCTGTCTCTAAACTCTATCCTGTGCACCTGTCTCATCAAGATCAACTCTAACACAATCATGACAACTGACAACATATTGTTAGCCATTTGAACCCTGTCACATTTCACTGAAGCAACTATCATCCACATAGACAACATTACTAATGATAGTATCAAAAACATGACTGCACATGAGCTGATGTACTTATAATATTTTCACGATATGAGCTTATCTTGAAGCAACTTATGATTGATTTTCCATTCAACAATCATTTATTGTTCTTGCTTAAGATTGATTACTTCATTTGAAACAATCATTGGTTTGTTGCTTGCTTGCATTGCCTTCTTTAATTGTTCCATTGTTTGAAGTGTTTTATTTTCCTTAACATGATGAACATGAACCACAAAATCTTGACTTGCTTTGGTTAATTGATATTGATTCTTTGTCATGTAAAAGATTGCCTTACGATCATATAAGTATGGAC
>SNQJ01S0143469.1:24466-35849 GCA_010110895.2 Picea sitchensis
TTCACCATCATATATGGGTAACTCAAATTTAACATCAAGTTTTAATAATGGCATTTCATTCTTATGTTTATGAACATGTTTCTTTGCATTGGATTTAGAACTTGAACTTGAAGAAGAAGGAGAAGAAGGAGGTGACAATGGAAGTGGAGGAGGAGTCTGAGGAGGATCCTCTTCCTCGTCACTTTTTCCCTTTAAATATTTACCCCGATTTGGTCTTTTCCGTTCCAAGTAATCCTCATACAAAACTTTCACCATCTCTGACATAACAAGGAAAGTTTTTTGGAACTCTTTCTCATCCTGAGAAAGCCCTTCTTCCGATGCCATCTTCTCACTGTGAGAAGCTCTCTTTCTCAATGCAATCAATGGATTCTCGTCAACAATCTCTCCTTCACCACGTTGTATCTTTTCCCTGGTTAACATGCAAAACTCAAATCCAAATGTCAACTAGCTCTGATACCACTTGATCCGAAAAGATCTTTTAATGACTGTGGTTGAGTTATTTTTGCATTCGTTTATTAACCATTTATGAAGCTGAATGAAAGAGGATGAAGATGAGAGAATATATATCAGCCATAAAACAATTTATAGATCTGAAATGAAGCAATAAGAACAACAAACCATAACAAGAGAAGTGATAACGGAGTTCGACACAAAATTGCCTATGTCTCCGGGCCTTTGTCTCAGTGGGGGAGGCTTCTTTATTAATTCTTCAATGCTTGCAAAGTAAAAAAAAAGTACATCAAATGGATCTCATACTGGTCTCACTTCTTTTTTCTCGACCTCAGAAATCCAACACAACTGACGGCACTGAAAAAGACTGAGTATAGCCTCTGAAAATGGCCTCCAAAGTTCTGCTCCTCAACAACTCCCCTGTATAAAAATGGTTTTGGCTTTTCTTTGCTTCAACATAAATATTCTCTGATTGTTCCTCCATGGCCTCAAACATGCCTGGTTTTTATATATCTGAAGTTGGTTAACATTCCCCAACTTCCTCCCAAAATTGGGGCTCAAAAAGGGTCTAATATCTCCCAATAATGGCCAAAATCCACTAGTATAGGCTTTAAAACATTAAAAAATCCAAACTGTATAGTTAAAAACCCACTTTAGCCAAATATATGGGCTAATCCCCGAAAATGTGGTGCGCTCCCTCTCTAAACTGTCACATGCACCTTAATTTGGCCAAGCGTTGGCCCTTAAATAACACTAGCCCCTGAATTTATGGCACATATGATGTGACCTAGTTTGAAACAGGAAAACCCTTGCGCACCTTTCAAGTGGAAGCTCCTGGTTTTGGGGCATTCACCATGGAACCACGCTTATCACCTCCCGAACGCTCCTAGATATATGGTGTTCTAACAAGTGACCATGGGCTGGGGCTTAGCCCCAGCCCCCTCCTTTTTGTGGCATAAGAAAAGCATGCAACATTTATAATATAATGTGGATTTATATTAATAAGTCACATGGTGGGCGTGTCGGTGTTGGACTATTTCTATTGGCGTTGGCTTGGTTGTTGGTCATGGGTTCAAAAACCACGGACCCCAAACATAATTTTGAAACTTGCCACACGTTTTTATGACTGGGTGCCACGTGGTTGCCCATGCCTGGGCCACGTGGCACCACCACATTTGACAATTCACATGCCATGTGTTGGTATTGTATTGGCCCAAGTCTACAACATCTGCCTAGTCACAGGTCACCACTTGTCATCACCTGCCTCTACCACATCATCATCCTGAAATAGATTTGGTGATGTCATGCTGACGTTAGCATTGACTTTTTGCCAGCTGACCTGTTGACTTTTTAGCTATTTGGGAATTTGATCATAGTGTGATAAATCTTGCATGCAGAGCCCATTTGAGAAAGTAAATATATGGCCGGAGTCAGCACGATGATCCGGTCTCAATGGAATTGGTTTCGTCCGATTCCGAGAACTTTCATTTTTGAGCCTTTTCTGGACCTGGGAAGCCCCCTGGATCCGATTCTAGATCAATACTTGAGGTACATATGCATCGGATATACATTATCCTTTGATGGCCATGTGACTTGGCTAAGGAGAATGGTCTAGGGAATTGATGTTCTCCATGTATCAACATCAAGAAGACATTCTCCTTCGACGGGCATGTGGCTTGGCTAAGGAGAATGGCCCAGGGTGTTGATGTTCTCCATGTATTAACATCAGGCATACATTCTCCTCCGATGGCCATGTGACTTGGCTAAGGAGATTTGCTAGGTGTGGTCTCTATCCATGATCATGTGACTTGACAAGAATCATTGGGGACCCGAGGTGCTATGTGGGAGAAGTATAAATTAATTAGGTGCTATACCAGCCCAAAAACTAGCACGAGGTGTGGGTCAAAGTGCTTATACCAGAACAACTAGCGAGCGACCTACTGTAACTCACTTACTAGAAGGAACACCTTTTGGCACTACTTCCATGCCTACCCTCTGATACAAGAAAACATGCCTACCCTCTAGCCACTACAAGCAAACATGCCTACCCTCTGGCCACTACAATCATGCATGCCTAACCTCTAGCCAATACAAGTAGACATGCCTACCTTTTGGCGCACTACAAGCAAACATTCCTACCAAGAATACCAGGGGAAAACTACTTGGATGGTATGGTAGGTGGCCAAGCTAAGCATACCCACCACCTACTCAGTAAGTCAAGCCCCTTCACTCACCTACCAGGATACGTGGGTATATGGGGGGCACTACTATTAGAAATGGATTTTGGGGCTTTCTATATCATACCACTACTTTCTTAAATAAAGGTGTCGTACCCCTCTCTTACTTACATTATTTCCTCCCTCTCTTGCTTACGATAATATTAGATTGACTCTTATCTACTCGATCAACTGCTACTTAGGATTGAACCTTGAAACATGGCCGCTCCGAAATAAGAAAGTAAGTCCTTGCCCACGTCCCCCCCTCCATCCCTTCGATAGGAAATATTCACACAGGAAGGGGGTTTCCCTTTATTTACTCCACTTCCTTACTCCATATAATATGTAGCCAAGCAAGCAAGCTATATATATCTAGGCCCCCATTACAGATCCACCACCCACTCTTCAGTTCCTGCTATGGAAGGGTTGTGAACAAATCATAACCTTACCTAGATGGAAGGACAGTGTAGCACATGCCACTATGCCTATGGATGATATTATTACTTATCATGCACATACCCAGGTAGGCCATTGATACCCCATACCAGGCCTAACATAGCATGACTTATATGCATACCTAACATGACTGATGATACACATACCTTGATAGGCAAGATAGAAGCCACCCTCCCCCTCTCTGTCTTTCCTGCCCTTCTCCTAACTTAAGTAAGTGGGCATAAGAAATCCAAGTATGGAGAATGCCTCCCTCGTTGAGAGGGAGTGTTGAATTTTTGCAACTTCGGGAAGTCATTCTCCACAAGGAAGTACAAGAAGACCCATCTGACCATTAAAGAAGTCCCAAGAAGAAATTGAAGACCCAGGAAGAGAAGTCGGCCCCACCAATAAAAGACAAAAAATAATAAAGTAAAATTGAAGGCCCAAAATTAGAAGGCAGCCCCACAGGAAAAATACATGCGCTTAGATTAGTATAAATACAAGTTGGATCATTTCATTTAGATATACACAACTCTCCTTCTGTAGTGCGCACGACCCAATTGTCAACTACAGTTGTGGTATTTCGATATTTTAAGAAGTTTTCATTATCTTGGTGAGTGCACCACACTTGGGGAAGGCGCTAGACTTGGAGAAGTTCTCTCTTGGTTGTATCTTGGTTATTGTATTGAGACACTATCTCTTGGAGACACTAGGCTTTGGGAGGATCCTCTCTGCATGGTATTTTGATCAGGTGGTGGTGATGTACTGGTAATATCTTGGACTTAATTCTTCTTTAAGAAAGGTTGATGGGTTTTCTCTCAAGGTTGGGTTTCCCAAGATAAACTCTTGTGTTCTTGTGTCTATTGTTCATGGTTAATATTTTTAGATCTTTTTAATTTCATTGCATTGTTATCGTTGAGATTTTCAATGTATAGTTATTCTATGATAACTGTGGCATGAAAGTAAATTTTATTTTGAAATCATAGGGAAATAACTATCAGATCTGAGAATTAGACAAAATCAACACTATATGCTTTGAAAACAAATTATCCTTTCACTTTGGACCAATGGCTTGGTCTTTAAGTGGTTAAGAAGTCTCAACATCTTCCTTTTGTGGCTACTTTTAAGATATTCATTGTAACCTCACAATATTCTAGCTCTCATTCTCTTTAATGACTAATAATCCATTTGGCACATGTTGTTATTGAATATTTTTCTACGTAACATTTTTTAATTGAATCAACAAGGATTTGTCCAAACAAATTAAGTCACAAAACTTATTGAATATTCTTATACATAACACTTGTAAATTAGTATCGTTTGATGTAAGCAATAGGGATTTGTCCAAATTAATTAAGACACATAATCTTTATTGAATATTCTTGTACATAACACTTTTGCAAATAAGTGGAAAAGTTTATAGTGTGGTTCTTTTGGGTTTCATTTTCAAAATGGTAAAATTAAGCACCTTCAATCTTTGGAGTATAATTTCTTATGAATTTGGTGGTGGTTGTTTTGGGCGCCCTTTTGAAAGTTGTAAACTCAAGCATATTCAAACTTTGGAGTATAATTTATGCGAATTTGGAGTATATATGTTATTTCTACCACTAGAAATTTATATATAGTTTTATGAATTTTTACAGTTAATTAAAATCAAGTTTTAGACTTTAAAAAACTTATATTCATAGAGTTTTAATACTAGCAAAATGATTTTTTATGACATAAATTATCAAAACTAGTCCATAACAAAAAATTTAGATTTTAAAATATTATAAATTACATTAAACATATTCGTTACTTCATTCAATAAAACATTATTCTTATTAATTAGTGTTGATTGTTATAACTAATTTTTATCGCATTATATGGAGTAGTCTATTTAATCTATAGATTCAACCTTTGTTGGTAAGTCTCTTCCTCCAATCTTGATAGCTATGCATTTGACGAAACACTTATGACTTGTTGATATCTAGGGTATTCTTCCTTAGTTTGTTTAAGGTGGTTCCACGGAATCCTAGATTGCTCCTATGTAAAAGATAATGAATTAATGTAGGGTGGTGCACATGCTTGCTTTTAATGTTTTCGTCCCTACCTAGACTACTATGCTTTAAATTTGAACTACTGTGTTTATTTCCTTGTTCATGTCATTGTCCCTATATCTTGAAATTGAATATTTGAGTATATGAAGGTAAGGTGTGGGTTGCTTAGTGCCTAAAAAGAGGATACCCCATGATCCCTCCATTTTTTGCATCATTTTATATCACACGGTTAATCTAAAGTTCGAAGGAGACAAAGCTCCTCTATCATGTTGTAAAGGTTGGGGTGAAGGTGTTCTTGCTCCAACAAAACTATTTTGTGTGCAGTGTATCATGAAGCTCCTCTATAATTGCTTCAAAGACTCAAGGAAGGTTTGATTCCTATCTTCCACTCTCCATTCCTTTTGTAACAAGGAAGATATTGGTTGGTTGGTTGGCACTCTAGAATAATTGCACACATTAGTGTTCCATGTATGAAAAAGAATATCAATTGAGCGACGTGGAGGATTTGCAAAGTTCTTTTTTCAATTTGTTGGGCATAATATGTCATAATTGACACCATGTTAACTGTGTGAATATTAAATAACATAACATCATGATTTCAGGAAGCATAATCTTATACAAGAAATGATACCCCTTAATTTAAAATCTAACTACTCTATAATTCTAGATTATTAAATCACCCTAGGAAAATGAATAATTCTTGGACATAGTGCAAAGTAAAGAAATAAACATAAATTTGTAGTTGTGGCAGAGGATTGTTTCTTTCTTTTTGCATTATCACCTAGAATTTCCATGAGAATATTGTTGATATCTAAAATTTGGAAAGTGGTTTGCTTCTTTTGCATGACAATCTTGGAGATTTATTTAATAATATTGTGATAGACACCACAAAATTTGTTGTTCTTGGAATCTTGATAGGTGCCCCACTCCTGATATTTAAGAACCCAAATTACATAACATCATGATTAAACTGAGCATAACCCTATACAAGAATCGATTACCCTTAGGTTAAAATCCAACACCTCTATACTTTCAAAGTCCTAGGAAAGGGAATATTTTTTAGACATTGTGCAAAGTAAAGCAATAAACATAAATTTGTGGTTATGGCAGAGACTTGTTGCTTGGTTTTTGTAGCATCACCAATAATTTTCATGAGAATGTTATCGATATCTACAACTTTGGAAGTGGTTTGCTTCTATTGCACACAAATCTTGGAGTTGAATTTAGTAAGATTGTGACAAAGACCACACAAATTATTGTTCTTAGTAGTCTCGATAGGTGCTCCACTCCTGATATTAAAAAAATTAAATTTCAAATGTTTAGGTTTAAATTGTGTTTGCAAAGGATGTTTTCCTTCTCCCCCCTATCCACTAAGAGTAAAATATTGGGTCTAATTTTATACATTGCATCATCCATTTTCCCAAGAGTATCCAACATAAGATAGATTTTCTCTATTTATGGACATGCTCAATGTATATGAATGTATGAACCATATTCTTTAATTTCAATCCAACTACATCCTAGATTCTTTTTCAACCCCTTGTATTTTAACATTTCTCTTAACTTTCTTACATTCTTCCACCTTCCAATGGTAACAAAGATGTTTGCAAGCAACACATAAATTCCAACATTTTCAAGGTCTAGCTCAATAAGATTTTTCAGCACATGTTCTTCCCACTCTATGTTGCAATGAGATTTGCAGGAAACGAGTAAAGTCCACCATGCCTCACTACAAGGTTCTACTAGCATGGTAGAACAATTACGTGAGTGGAGTTTTTTCTCTCATACATAGGGTGGAGAACTATGCTTATATGGTTGATCTTCTTGGTCCTTGATTCTAGGTTAACTCCAATCTTCAAAATTGTTATGGAGATAGCCTTAGATCTTCATGGATGCGTGTAATATTTTTATACATATATATGAAATGTGTGCAAATGTGAACTATGTTCATTGGATGGGTTATAAATTTTTTAAAACAAAATGGTTTAAGTATTGAGTAAAATATATAGAGCTTTACCTAGTCATTTAAGAAGTACATAGAACATAACATATCATAATGGGTTTATATATATGAGGAAGTCTTTAGTCAAATGTTACCCTATAAATTGGACAACTTTATGCACAAGCCCTAGCTTAAAATGGTTTAAGTATTGAGTAAAATATCTAGATCTTTACCCATTCAGTTAAGAAGTACATAGAACATAAGATATCATAATTGTTTTATATATATGAGTAAATCTTTAGTCAAATTTTACCCTATAAATTGGACAACTTTATGCACAAGCCCTAGCTTAATATCCACCAAAGCACATAGCTATTATAGATTGTGTTTATTCAAACACGTCAACTTGAAGATGTGGACATTTAATGCCAAGTAAAACTTGATTACTAGAGTGGATACAATCATGGTTACATCGAGCATTCATATGACCACATCCAAAGGCTAAAGTTGTATACAACACAATATAATAAATTGTTTAGATATTTCAAGTTTTTTTATGATGCATTTTAGGGAGTGGTGATGATGGTTACACTCTAGTAGCTTTAAGTTTGCCAATCTCAATTTTTATCTGATCCTTTGTTTCATTTGTTACATGTAGAGTTGATTTTTGTCTATTTCAAGTTTTTAGATCAAGTTTTAGTTATGAATGTTGCACATAATTTTTACTAAATGTTATTAGATGAGCTTAATTTTTCTATACATGTATATCAAGAAATCCTCCACATAATAAGGCCTAAATTTTGATGTTGATATTTCACCTTTAATGCATTTGCGTGCACTCTTATCGAACCTTGTTCTCCAAACCTTAAGAATTGTATTTCCTCTCTAAAATGTAGGGTTGTTATGCTTAAAGGTTCAATTGAGTCAACTTGCAAGGTTATTGTTGAATTTGTTTTTTCACCCATGCCATCACTAACAATGATTACCACCCACCCACCCACCCACCCACACACATAGACACACATATATTACCACCCATATCCTTTATCTCGTATGTCCTTATCCCAAATTTATCTCTTTCAAATTTTGCAAACTAAAAACTAGAATACTAGGCTGTACCCAAGCCATCTCTTCCAAGTTTCACAAATAAAAAAAATAGAATATTGGGGTTACCCAAGCCATATGCACATGGATTTTTCTCGACCTATTTATTACCTGGATTTTTTAAGGTGTAACTTACATAATATATAAATTATAAATTGTACATGTTCTTGGAACAAAGCCTATTAGAGTACATCATAATTAGTATATATATAACACAATTATATTCATTTTCACTAATATTAGTAATATATTTGATATAGGTAAGTTTTGGTGTTATTTTGAGTGGGTTTTATTCCATCTAATAGTGTAAAACTATTTCAAAATTATCCTCTAGAATAAGGTCTATTTGAATAATAAGTTATAATTAATATATATAAAACTTAAATGTAGTGGTGCAAAACTATTTCAAGAGTGTTCGTATGGAATGTAGATTTTTTAAGTTGTAATCTTTTCTCATTCATAATATGCTATCTCAATTTTACCTCATCTATATTTCTCAAACTTTAACCAAAATACTATGGAGTACTAGAGTTTAAGTTACATATATTTCCCCCCTTCCTAGAGTTTTCACTCTCTACCTAACTTAGAATATAGCTGAAATTGAACCCATACTTATATTAAATTATAGATAGTATATATAAAACATAATCATATTTATTTTATACTTAAATAAAGACAATAATTTTATATAGTTAGTTTTTTCAGATTGAAAGTTATTTTCTCATTTATTTGTTTTTTTTAATAATTTTTTTATGAGTATGTATCCTTCCTCTACATTTGGTGTATTTAGATTTTTTTTAGTTATTTTGGGAAAAGTAGTACATATTTATTTGCTATTAAAAATGAGTACGGCCATAAATTCTTATGTATACAAAACAAAATTTAGTAAAATGTGAGTTTTTGAAAAAGAATCACAAAGTCTTCAAAATTCAAAACTTTAATAAATTTGATGCAAAGTTTTATTTAATTTTTTGAAAAATAACAATAAAGTCATCAAATTTCAAAACTTTGATAGATTTATATAAAGTTTTGATACTTATAGTAATCAAAATTTAAATTTCAAATTTAGTTTTAAAGAAAATCAATAATATTAAGTAACGATAAAACTTGTAATACACACACACACACACACACACACACACACACACACACACACATATATATGCTAATAAAAACTATTAATAAGAAGAAGTTGAAATATTACAAATATTTTATTAATCTTAGTATGGCCTATAAAAAACTATTTTTAGGGGGGAGGCAGGTGTGGGAGGGGTGTTGTATAGCCCTAGAGGAAAAATGATGCTAGATTTCTCTTGGAACCTAGGCATAAATACCAACAATATAGTAGATGCTTACATGATGTAACGATGAGTGCTTTTAGTTCAGGAACGAAAGCTCAACAGTATCACAATAGTAGAGGACTCAAAAAACATAATTCAACATTTCTCTAAGGGGATCACTCCAAAGAATACCAAGCTACATATAATTATAGAGAGGATCAAATCGCTTATGTCCCCAATTCAAGCAAATTTCATCCATGTCCTCCACACAAACAATAAAAAATATGACATCAAGGAAAACCAAGAAATTGACATGGTCCCTAGTCATATGAACACTGAGGGGAGGGTCCTATTCTTAGCACCTCCCTAATGTTTCAGCCCCTTGTCACCTCAGCTCCACCTGGCTCCAGGTTTCCCACATCTCAACACCTGGAGGGCTCATGCAGTATGAGAAATGTCATAAAAATGGAAGAGTCATACCCCCATATCTCCTGGTTCGTGGGAAATCACAGGAAATGATCCATAATCAATTCCATGGCAAGGATCAACCACCGTGTGAACCTACTTCATGGGACTTCATGGCACAAAGTACCCTGCTGCATCATGCCAACCAATTCTTCACCTACAATGAGGATAAGTGAAAAGACAATCATCATGACCTCCAGTAAGGAAAATCAGCCAGTACATGCCACCTCAACGTCTGAAAGACACTTGATCCATGGGATTTCTTGAAGTTGGTTGTATTCATGCATCAAGGTTTCTCTACATCACGATGAATTCGAAGGTATGCCCATGTTTCCCCATTCTGTTCAGCCTCTCAGGGATCTCACAGTCTTGATTCCAACAGAGGAAGAGGAAGCTCTATGAATCGTGTCGATCAATAAGAATTTCAGAAGGCAAAGTCCCTTCAGAAATCACAACTGGAACATCGTTGGAGGTATTTCCCTTGGCCAATTTGAAAGTATTAGTGTCATAGGTATTCTCAATTAGAACTGCGTTGGAGGTTTTGTCCTTGGGAAAATTGATTTCAACAATGATAGAGGCATGGCTCAAGAGAACATTCAACAACAAGCCCAAGAGAATGTGGAGGATGAGCTAGTGGATGATAATTTCACAACCTCTCAATGGCTATCTCTTCGAATCGATTCCCACATATCTACTCTTTCTTTCATGCTAGAAACGTTAGCTCAACACCGAACGCTAATAGGTCAACTGCAAGATGAAGTCAAATTCCTTCGTCGGAAAGGGGAGACAATAAAAGCTCGTCTGGATGCAAGATCTCCAAGATCTTCAATATAAAGTCAAAATGAGGAAGTTGGTAGTAGACCAGGATCCAATGCAGCTCTTCCAGACTTGAATCTGGCTCTAGAACCTCCTCGAGAAGAAGATCATGTTTAATAAGATCAACAAGAAAGTATTTAATTTTTGTAAGTCTAAAAATGGCATAAATATATCATTTTTGAACTTACTCAGGTTAGGAACAACATAGTATGTATTCAGTACTGCTTGAAAATTTTCTGAGCTCGGTTTTGCATGTTTTTGAAAGAATTATGTTGTTGGTCTACCCTTCTTACCAGCCTCTTCCTATGTATTTAGCGACCTCGGTTGTGCCTTTTTAATAATACAATCTTCTTCTTCTTCTTCTTTTTTTTTTAGGATATTGTATAAACTTAAAAAGAAAAATGAGCATGTCTAAGATTGGTATCATTGACCCTTATGATCGCCATAGTGAAATTGGTTGTTGGATAAACTCAAAAACACCTTAAGATACAATGGAGGTTGATGATGACCACCACTTTCATTTAACATGTCCTCTCTTTAATAATATAAAACACAATTTTACCAAGTTCATAATTTAATTATTCTTGAAGACCTTGATGCATTCATTTTACTACATCTTTAGTAATATAAAAAATA
>SNQJ01S0143470.1:17358-33270 GCA_010110895.2 Picea sitchensis
GCCTCCTCAAAATTTTATAGACAGACATGCAATTGTCACTTCAATAGCCAATGTATGCATGTGGGTTTCCCAAAGACAAGGCGTGTATGCACGCATGCAGGCCCACTACAGGCCACATGTGCCTCTGTTTCTCCTCAAAAGAAGCAAGACAAACAGCTAATCTTAGGAAGGGAGTATTGGTATTGAAGACTATAACCCCTTAAAGGTACAAAAACTTACTCTAACAAAAAAAGATGCAAGGAAACTTGAGAAAACAAAGTTAATATGAGGTTATACCTAGGCTACAGACTACAACAACTGAAACTAGAACTAGATCTAGAAAACCCCTGACAAGGATCACTTCTGACAGGGAAGAGGATGACTGCCTCTCTTAAAAAATATATATATTCTGGACTCAGACATGCGACTGATCTTTCAGCAGTCAGTGTATGTACGTAGGCTGTATGAAGTCAGGGCACATGTATATGTGGGCAGACCTTCTACAGGCTACGTATGCCTCTATGGCTTCTCGGAAAAAGAAAAACAAACGTCAAGCGAAGGAAGCAGGGAGTACTAGTATGGAATACCAGAATCCCTACTAGCTTAGACCTTTGTAGAAACTCAGAAAAAGGTAGTAAAACCAATTTAAAAATACCCAACAAGTAGCCCCCAAAACCCTAGAGATCTCCCCAGTATGGTTTCCAATTTTGTCATGGGTGGGAAATCCCTCCTACATACTAGCATTAAGGGTTTTATCATGCATGAAAAAATGACCTAAAGTCTCCTACTTCTTACCAACATCCCAATCATAAACCCCATTTTTCATGTGCAAATACAGGGTTAAAGAGATCAAGTTACTATACCTTAGTTTCAGTCTTTGATGTCGATCCCTTTAACGTTTGGTCACTCCTTGACTGAAACTCTCCTCCCAACACTGACCTGCATTCATAAAAGAAAAACAAAGAACTCCACATGCATATGATCTATAAACTAATGGGTTAGAGATTCTATCAAAATATAATCAAATTTAAATATTGACAATCTCATATGGCGGGACGATAAAAGTACTTCTTTTATTAATCTCACAAGAGTAACCTTACAATAGTGAGATCGACCACTTCTCCTTGAATTTTGTCCTAGGATCCTCTTCAACTGTGCTCCAACTACTTATGTATATGCTTCTCTTCACACAATAGTTGTAAAAGGTTGGGGCAAGGGGAATGCTAAATCGAGTATAGTTTCTTTGCTATGATTTTCATCCTTCCAAATGGGACCCCTACCCCTTCTTTTATAGGTTAGAAAGGGCTAGGTATTTGGTCGAGTTATCGGCTATGGGTGATCGAATGGTTTAGTTAACTTAACCAAAACTGTGTGTTCCATCTGCAACTTTCCATTTTTCATTGTTTTTTTAGGTACACGCAGGTTGTACTGGGTCAGCTAGTGTGTACATGCGTGCAGTAGTGGAGAAGGGCACATGTGCCTTTAAAAAGGGTGTTTTTTAAGAAGTTGTTCAGTAGTGGATTTGGAAAAGAAGGAAAATGAGATGGCTTGATTCCAGGAAAGCATGTCTGGTGTGATTTAGGGTTATAACAGATGCGCCCAAGTAGGACAAAGGAAAGCATGGTAAATTCGAAGCCCCGTGGATCGGACACTTCAAAATCTATGAGGTGTTTTCAAATAATACTTACAAGTTGAAAATTTTGGAGGATCCTGAAGTTTTTGGTGGTCGTGTGAATGGGAATTTTCTAAAAAAATTATTTTCTTGAGCCATGAGTGGATTTTTCATGCCATTGTAAATATCATTCTTATTTTTGTTTTAATAATTCACTCCATAACCCGATGGTAAGGCACTAAAGCTACTAAAGTTCTTAGATCCTTGCAGGGAGGTATCTATCCCCTATGGAGCCTATGTTAGCACAAAGAATTTTGATGAATTGATGTTGTTTCCTTAGGAAATGACCCCTTGGTAAAAAACATGAAGAAAAAAGGGCCCTAGCGCAAGCCACTTTATGTTTTTTAGCCAACACATTTTCAAGGTGTTGAGTTGACTCTGGCCATCCTTATCCCGATGATGGTATTTAATGAAAGAGAGGGAGGTGGTTGAAGCATCATCTCACCACTTAAATGGAAAGCCAGAAAGTATTGGCAGATCTGAGCTCACGTCTGACAGAGAACTGCGTGTGCAGTATGATAGAGAAGGTTCAGACGAAAGAGCTCGCGTCTGATAGGAGACTGCATGCAGAGTCTGCAGAGAAGATGCAGAATTCAAGCCTTGAATGCACGACTCGATCGCTCCTCTGGTGGTTGTATTCGGTCTAAGTATAAGTATGTATTTTTGATACTTTTTTAAGGTCAATGGTTGAGCAAGGCTCCCACATTCTAATGCTTTGATGAAGCACATTGGTTCTCTAGTTATGTACATGATTTGAGACTTCTTGTTTAACATAAGTCAGATTTCTTCTTCATCTTATTTTCCTCCGATACTGAAGTGTCCTTGATTGAATGATTCACATGGATTGTTATAGTTGTATTGTGATGGATGTTTGATTACAGTGTTGTTATGATGTTCTTCATTTTCGTAGAACTTTGAATCTAAGAGGATCTTGTGTTTGTAGTTTTTCCTCCTTAGGCTGCTTGAAGACTTGATGTCCATATAATACCTCTACATTTTCCTCACCAGAGTCTTCCTCCCACTCACCTTTACTACAACTTACCGACTGAAGTTGATCAAGTCCTCAATTTCCTGTGCGTGCTAGTCTAGTTTTCTGAGCTAAAATGATATTGTCTTGAGTCTTATCCATTTGACGTATTTAAAACTCATTCATAGTGACATATAAAATGATGGGTACTGGGCTTACCTTCTATGAAATCAGAGGGTGAATTGTAGTGCTAACAGGCGCTACCTTTGGTATCCTGTACAATTTTCTACCCGAAGTAATAATAACACTGCGGCGTATAGACTCATACACAACATGCCACTTCCACAAATATGGTTGGCCTAAAATAACATCACAAAATTAAAGGGGAGCAATATCACACAATACCTCATCTTTGAAGGGATTTATGTTGTAGGTAAGATGACACTCTTGGATGACGCGAAGATCTCTTCCTTGGCGAAGCCAACCGATGGTGTAGGTTTGCAAGTGTGGTTTTATCGGCAGGTCCAGCTGCTTGATGACCTCTCCTGAAATAGAGTTATTCTGACTGCCACTATTGATAATGAAATGTAGTAGAGTCCTATTTACCCACATCTATGAGTGAAATAGGTGTTCCCCTTCCTCTGGTTCTTCTAGTTCACTTGGTTGGAATTCAATGGTAGTGATAATGGAACTAGATTCAACATCAATGATCCACTTCCCACTTATGGATTTTATTCGAAGTCAAAATCTGCCTCTTACTCGTAATCTTTCATATCGACCACCAGTGACTTCTTGGAGAAACATTCTTCGATGTTGTGGCAAGGAATTTTATGGTATTCACACCATTTTCTCATCTCCTTCTTCGAATTCTCATTACCCTTATTGGGTTGTAGCTTGGAATGGTTGTCTTGAGAGTGACCATATTTTATCTGTCCCTTGTTTTGTGGGTTGGGGATGCCTTTTCCCTCCTTCGACTGAGGTTTCCTTTGCAGATCCAAACTCTCACCTGTTTTGCTTAAATTTTTGTTTGATCTTGATAGCATATCTATAAGTTGCACCTAATGATGTGATGTCCAGAAAATCTATTTATGTTTGAATGTATCTATGCATATAGCCATGGTATTTGAGCACCATATGTCATTCAAAGTCTTTTATACTCAATTTGGTGTGCAGGGTTGTTGGCAGCCAATTCACATTTTTCCGTTGTCTTATAAGCTGCCTACACCAATGTTTTGCAAACATCAGTTTTTCGTCGCAATTTTCAAATAAATGACACTTTTATTTTTTGTGACACTTGCACACTTAATTTCATTTTGTTTTCACGACTGTAAGCGTGAAAAATTAGTCTTTTGAATTCGCATTAAAATAACTATTTGAACTGTCATTGTCTTTCTTGTCGATATGCTGATTGCACTTACATCGGACTTATTATTACGAAGCTGGAAAGACTTTCAAACTGTACTCATTGGACATTTTTGTACTGATTGTGTGACTTGGTTTTATTGAATTTGTATTGCATTGGTATTTGGATTTGGATTCTATTTGATCTACTTGATTATTGGTTCCATGAAAATACATAGGGTTCATGATTAAATTTTTCATATATATATCTTTTTAAAAATGCCTATGTTTATGTTTTCATGGCTATTGGTTGGTTGATTATATGTATCCATTGGCACGTTGGTTAAACTATTGATATTGGTTGATACATTGACGCATAGTTGAGTTTGGTATTGATTTCAATTTGACTGTTGGTCGATTCAAAAACTTTGGTGTAACGTTGACTGCGCATGCACTTAGCATTGTTCATTAATCGGCCAAGTGATATGAATGTTGACTATGCTATACTGGGTTGAATTACTATGTAAATTGGCGGTTGTACTTTGACCATAATTGTTTTGCATGGCAGTGAATAAATCCACCACCTTCGCACGCTAGCATTTATGGCTGTCCCATATTCATGGTTCACCTTTGTTAGCTCGGGAAGCCTCCACACACTCTGTTCCTGTGTGTAGTTGTGACTCAAACCCTCGGCTTACCATGTGCTCGGCTCCATGGCACCAGTCGTGCGAATCGAGCCAAACGACAACCAGGCCCTGTTAATGTTTGACAATGCCCGAAAGGATTTGGAAGAGAACTGTTGGCTCACCTTTATACAACGATTCGAGGGTTTTAACCTTTGTGTAGCACGACAGTTTGACATGACCTTCGATGGCTGTAGAGCCAAGGTAGGTGACATATAGTTGGAGATTGATGAGAATTTTATCAACTCTGCTATAGGGTTACCTACCTCGGGGCAGCGATGGTTTAAGAATTGTAAGGTCGAGGAAGTGCCATGGACATTGCTATTTCTCTCGCGCAAAGTCACCTCGTGTGACAGAGGTATGCCCATATCTGCACTTAAACCATCATGGCATGACCTATTAATGCTAGTCAAGCAGTTCGTGACCTATGAAGGTCGATACGGGCTTGTGTTCCTTTACCACCTATGTTTGCTGATGATTTTTATAGGGTATCCTTAAACATGCCTTTCTACTTTCAACGCAGCTTATACAAGATGCCAAAAAGATTTAAAAGGAATAAGGCTGACAATAGCCTGTTTCATCATGGGCTTATTAATCTTATCGTTGTTTATCATTTGAGTTTGCATGGTGATAGTTGGAGATCATTCATCGCTCGTAATGGTTTTTCAGGATTTAGACCCTGTTCTGGTTGATAAACCTGTGGTAATTGAAGCCAAGGTCGAGCCGCCTGTGCCCTTACATGTCCTACTGCCTAAACCCTCGATCGACCCTCCTATTGACTTACTAGACGTTGGAACCGATAATTCCAAGCCTACAAAGAAACCTATGAGAAAAAATCCCAAGACAAACCCTAATGCTAATGCCAAAGGAAAAATAAATGCCCGTCTCATTTCGAGAATGGAAAGGAGTAAACCCAAACCCTCTGCTGAGCCAAACCCTATCGTCCTAAGTGAGGATTCTGATTCTAAGGTTGAACGATTTCTAGCCAGTGAACATCCCTACTCGCAAGGTTTGTGCCCCGAACCACCTTACGATTTCATGTCGAATCTTCCCCCCTGCCTAAGGAATAACCCTGGCTACCCTGGTATTAAGTTTCCTAACGAAACCCTCAGTCGTGTGTCCGAACCCTCGCCTGCTCTTTCAAAACCTACATAGTCACCCTGTGACCAATGCGATTCATGGTTAGAACGATACTACAATGATGTTCCCATACTTCAATCTAAGATTCAATCACTGGAAGATCAAATTGCAATGCTAACCAGTCAAAAACCCAAGCTCCAAGCAATAGATAAAAAGCAAAAGACAACCGGCTCCATCCTTTTCAAAAATGTAGAATCAGCCACGGCCGTTGTAAATTCCAAATTGGCATAATCAAGCATCCTCGTCGCTATACAGGTATGGTTTTGACATCGTTTTTGTTATGTGAATGATCGGGGTTGATATAATGAGTTCAATTCTATTTTCGAATTGCCCTGTGTGTATTTCGAAATAGTTCTGTAATGATGTGTATATCCTGTACAATGTTTTCGCTTGCTAAAAATAAATGAAATTTCATTTCGATATATGAATTGATCCCCACCGGTTTAGACACCGATAGATTCTCATTTCGATTTGATTGGTTTTCGTTTGATTTGATTTGATCATGTATCTAGTTGAGTTAACAAAATGGACGTTGTGCTTTCAATTGAATTGGTTTGGTATCTACTCTGAATAGTAAGTCTTCATGCTCAAATAAGAATACGATCGTGTTGGATTTGATTTCGTTTTGGTTCGGATGCTCTGATTGGTAAGCTATTTCAATAAGTTTGTTGGTTACAATATGCTTTGTCATATAATTTTCAAAGTTGAAATATTGCTCTGTTTGGTTTTAATTTGGGAAAAAACAACTTTGTTTTTCTAAAAACAATATAAGCCTGTGCAAGCAATATCCATGCCCGAATCATAAGACAGTTTCGATTCACGATGACTATTTGACTCCTCGCTGTTTGATTCGCTTAAAAATATTGTTGTTTATTTCCAGTTGGTTCGATTGCTCTCATGAGTTAGATTCACATCGTGAAATGTTGCTCTGTTTGTTTTCAACGTGCACACAAATTGGTCAATATTTGTTGTCTCTATCGAATCCAGTTATAATGCGTTTCAAAACAAATAATTTTGACAAAGGAAATCGATCTTGTCTACCCAGTTTACTAAAAACAAACAATTATATAATTCTTGTTAACCTTGTTACCAACTGAGTGATTTCATTTCGATTTCATTTATGGACAGTTACGAGTCAGTTATGGTTTGAATTCATTCACAACCCAAATTGTTTGCCATACAGTTATCATGATCATGTTCGATTCGATTATTTCTCCTGTTGATAAGACAAGTATAACAGAGTGTTTGCGATTTGTTTTGATCATGTTAATTTCAACTGAATATCAAAACGATTTCACAACTGTTGGATTCGACCATATCTCTTGTTTAACAATTGCATATCATTTGTTTGATTATCGGTTTCAATTGGATATGAAACAATCTTATTACAGTTCGATTATAACTCTATGGATCCGACTTTGTGGTAACAAATGAACAGAGTATTCATATCTCTATGATCAGTTGTTTGATCTTAATCTTATTTTTGAATGATATAACCATTCCAATCTCAACGATTCGTTTTCAAATGGTTATTGGAAGATAATTGGATTTGATTCTTTTAAAAAGATATTTAATCGATTCTGATGCTGATTCTGTATCTTATTTTAGACCAGCTACAGAATCGCATGATTCTATAGCTAGTCTATAGAATTAAATTTTTATTATTTTATTAATAAAAGATCCTTCTAACTTGTTCATTTCTGATCCTTTTCAGGTGAATTCGAATTGCATGGGATTTGATGGAAAGTTTAGAGGATATTTGTGTTTCTAGTTTTATTGTAGTTTCCTAGTTTAGTTGAACTTGGAAGATCTTCCCAGATTTTATGTAAACAGTTTATAACTTGCACAGGGAGGTTTTACCCTGTGGAAAAACTTATAAATACTTATTATTTTTTGTAATAAGGATCATCCTCATTCGTGGGAGAACAAGGATATGGAATTTTAATACAAACTGAGACAGAAGTTGATGTTCTGCTACAGCTTTTGCTTTTCATAATATCAATCTTTTGTTTCATGTTTATGCTTATCTATTTGCATTGGATTAGTGACTACTTTAGCTATCATAGTCTTCTGCAAAGTGATATGATTGAATTAATGTCTCATCCATATCTGATTTCTTTCACTAATTTAAAATACAGCAATTACTTGATTCAGTTATGAATGACAGATTTCTCTTCTTCATCAATTGAATTATCTTGTATAAGTCTTTTCATACAGGTTTACCTAATTGTTAAGATTTATAAATTATAAGATTGTTGTTATTTTTTATCTCTTGTTTGTCCTGTGATCAAACTTAAGGAGCATTACAACTGTCATTTACAAGAAGCTTCTGGACGATTCGGAGCGGGTTTCCTCCCTCTGATCTGCTAACAAAGTCATCATACACAGGAAAAACCTGGAGCGTTTCCAGGTCAGTTTGTTGTTTATTTGTTTAGTATATTTATTAGTAGTTTAGTTAGATATATGTGTAGTTAAAATTAGTATATTAGTAGTTTAGTTTAGTTAGTTTTCTGTTTTATTTCTTGTTCATAAAATTATAAAATCAACAAAAAATATATCTCTCTTCCTTAGGAAAGAATGCAAACGAGTTTCTCAGGTTTTATTTAAATCTGTGAATTGTAGATATTGTATATTTTGTGAATAAGTTATATTTCTGTCAGTAGTTAGATAGTTAATTAGTTAGAGTTAGTATAGTTAGTAGATTGTATATATAGAATAGTTAGATTAGTTTAGTTTGTTTAATAGTTAGTTTTAGATTAGATTAGTGAGTTAGTTTGTTTTATTTGTTTTAGTTAGATTAGTCAGATTAGTTAGTTTAGATTAGTTTTGTTTTTTTTGTTTCCTTAGGACCTTAGATCGGCTAATGGAGCCTCTAAACCCGTCAGGGTGGTTCATTCCAAACGACTTGGGTTATTAGACAACCCCGGACCAGTTCCACTCTCTCAGTTGACGGACGATCAATTTCGCCCATCAAAAAATGGTGCTAGAAGGAGGGCCTGAACTTAATTAATGGCATGAGGTGGTCATAAGACACCTCCACCCCCTAATTTCTCACCTATAGTGACTAGAATCCATTCACACGATAATATTCCCCTTCAAACAAAAACTACTTCAACCGACGATCCGCAGATCACAGTTGAACCGACAACACCTAATCCTACAGGTGGTGACATACAAGAGATTGTTCGTCAGTCTCTTATTAAAACACATAGTGCCTTAGCCCGTTTGAGGCAACCAAACCATCCGTGGGGTCAACCTTTGGACTTCTCTGATATCAGAGAACAATTAGGTGACACTAATCCTAGTGTGAATCCTTCAGATCCAATCTTAAATCGTGCTGCAGGAGGATCTGGGATACCTCCTTCACCACCTCCATCATCTCCTTACTCTTTTGGAGGAGATTCTTCTGACGAAGGCGATTCACCTTCTCAGCCTTCCACACCCACTACCCCAATGGAAAATTAGAACAACCCTGCTAGACCTTGGCTTGATCAAGATGTCGTAGCGGTACCTGGAGCTCAGCACCCTTTACCTAAGAACCCGGAGAAATGGCTTCCCAAGTTTGACCCTGACTCAAAACAGATAGCTGAGGATCACATTAAAAAGTTTATGTTAGCCATTAGAATCAGCAATGTTGAACATGAAGATGTTGTATGTAGGTTGTTCTCGTATACTTTCAAGGGTAATGCATCCACATGGTACTTTGCCCAACAACCCCATACTATCGTGTCTTGGGAAAAGTTTGAGTCATGCTTTTTGGAAAAGTTCGAAGACGGTAAGACTCCAAAATTCTTAGTCATGGATCTTTCAAGATTAAAAATGAACCCAAAAGAAAAAGTTAAAGACTTTAATCAAAGAGTCTTAACACTCAAAAACCGAATCCCTGTCGATTCCATGCCCTCTGAGAGTCTTATAATAGCTTACTACACTAAAGCATTGCATCAAAGTATAGCTATTTGGGTTAAACGATCTAAGAAAGCCACATTGTTAGAGGCCTTTGAGGAGGCCAGACAGATCAAAAAAGACACACTTAGTCTTAAAGACTCTACTAGAAATGAAACTGAGACTAGTTCTTCTTCCAAAATGAAGATCAAGATCCTTCCCAGACCCACTCAAAGTAAAACACAACCTGAAAAATCTGATTTGGAAAACCTTACTAAAGTTGTTCAAAAGCTGTCAAATCAAGTTATAGACTTAAAGAGGTCGACTGAAGAAGCTTCCTCAAGCAAAGGGCCTTAAAAACACCCCTTCCGGAAACCTTTTCCCACCAACCGACCTAACCCAACCACCGAAGGCCTTAATCTAGAAAGTTTGCAATGTGCTCTTCAAACCATTCCAGAAGCCCAAGATAACTTGATGCCTCCTGAGATTCCTGAGGAGGTAGTTGAACCAGAGACAGTCCAAGTAGAAGAGTCTTCTCCAAACATTTTTGGACACTTCTCGGATAGCATCTTCCAAGCCAACTTCGAGACAGTTCACCCTTATAACACTAGGAGTAAGACTGCAAATAAACCTTCTTCCGGAAACACTACAACTTCGCCTCCAAAGCAGTCTAAATCAGTTGAGCCTAAACAAAGTAATGTGAACCCTAAATTAGATTATGATGTTGTTGAAGATCTTAAAAATTTAAGGGCTAACATTTCTATTTATGAGTTGTTAAAGTTTCCGTTTTTTGTTAAAGGGTAAAATATTTCAGAAAACGGAAAGAATGGTAATTCTAATGGTAACAAGGTTGTGCAAAGTAAAACTCCCCAGAAGACTTCCACTAAAAACAATATTGATCCTCAAGATAAAGGAAGTCCTCCTGTAAATAATGTAAATAATGTAGATAAAGTAACCTTACAAACTGCGAGTAAAAAGCCACAAACTACTACTCTTAGTACTTGCAAGAATGTACCTCCTTTCCTATTAACTTTCGATATTTTCAATAGAAACGTGCATAATTGTATGATAGACTCAGGGGTGTCATCCAATGTGATGCCTTGGTCTGTATGCCAGAAAATAAATGTTGAATTTGAACCATCGACTTTAAAAATCGTACAACTTGATCGGACAAATGTCAATGTTATAGGTGAACTAAAGAATGTGCTTATTAGATTATCGTCTAACCCCAAGGTTCATCAGGTTATTGATATAATTGTTGTGGACATTCCAGAAGTGTATGGCATGTTTTTAAGCAGGGACTGGTTGGAGCAACTACATGGTTATTTCGCGATAGATTGGTCTCATCTATGGCTTCCAGAGAATGGAAATCCTAATAAAATCAGAGTAAACCATGAGCGCTACCTTAAGTTCACGGTCACTGATTTGAACGATCCTAATGAACCGTACACACCCCCTGCTGATTCACCTGAGGTACAAGGGATGGACACCTTCTTCGGCAACTTCATGGCCGAGGTTTCACCTATCATCAATCCAGAACAGAGGTTCAAGATCATAGCATTTATGCAGCCCGCACCTTCCACGCAACAATATCATGAACCCGATGCAAATCAAATTTTGTCTCTGTATTTCGACGGGTCAAAATCCAAAGAAGGAGCCGGAGCAGGCTGCGTCATTATCGATCCGGCAGGTAATAAAACATTGATAGTATGTAGGTTGGAATTTGAATGTACTAACAATACTGCAGAATATGAGGCTTTACTGCAAGGCCTCAAAAAAGATTTAGATATGAACATTCAAAATTTAACCGTCTTTGGCGACTCTGAAATAGTGGTTAGACAGGTAAGAGATTCTATCCACTGTCTTTCTCTGCATCTCAAAAGCTACCAGTCTGAGGTATGGAACTTAATGAGTAAATTTTATGCTTTCAATATAAATTCCATTCCTATATTAAATAATGATGAAGCAGATCTATTAGCTAATGTAGCTTCTAAACTTCTTCCTGCAGAAGGCTTGTCCCCAGACGCATTCTCCGTTCAGCTATTGTTTCGGCCATCCATTCCCAACAACATCACAAACTGGAGAGTATTTAATGATGATGAGAAGATTATCAACTTCCTACATATGGAAGAAACCTTCCAAGGCACAGTGATAGATGAACGCACGCACGACGAGAATTTGCACGATTTCATGGTAATACCTGATCCAAAAACTCCTAAAGTTCTATCAGATATGGTAAACTCGATCCCGAAATCTGTAATTAGATTGGAGAAGTTTTATGATTTTCAAGATAAATTTAAAAAGACGGTCAACTGTAAAACCAATAGTTCCTCGTTATCTTATGAAAAAGTGAACTTAGGAACTAATGAAAATCCTCAATGCATTAATCTAGGCTTGGGATGTTCTCGACAAGAAAAAGCTGCATTCATTAAATTATTTAAAGAATTTAAAGATGTCTTTGCATGGACATATGATGATCTTAAGACTTTTGATCCTAATATCATACAACATTACATCCCGATGAAGCCCCAAACCTTACCTTTCCAACAAAAACTGAGGAAAGTGCACCCCAAGCTAGAACCGACCGTTCAAAAAGAATTGACTAAAATTCTTAATGCTAAAATAATTTTTCCTGTTAGACACACTCAGTGGGTTTCTAACCTTGTCCCAGTCTAGAAGAAAAATGGGGAAATCCGACTCTGCGTCGATTTTCGAAACCTCAATAGAGCATCTGAAAAAGACAACTACCCTGTCCCACCCATGGAACAGATCCTTCAACAGGTATCTGGTTCCGAGAGGCTATCCTTACTGGATGGTTTCTCTGGATACAACCAAGTCCTGATGTCTCCGCCAGACCAACTCAAAACCACCTTCCGTACTCCGTGGGGCACTTATGCTTATCGCAAAATGCATTTTGGATTGATTAATGCCGGTGCTACCTTTAAGAGAGCAATGGATATTGCTTTCCGAGGCTTAATCAGTCAGTACGTCGTAGTTTACTTAGATGATGTGACTATGTTTTCTAAAAACAAAAACGATCATCTAACTCACTTACGAGCCGTCTTACTGCGATGTCGTAAATACGACATCTCCTTGAACCCCAAAAAGTCTATCTTTGCAGTAGAATAGGGTAAACTCCTAGGATTTATTTTGTCTAGCGAAGGAATGATTATTGACCCTGAGAGGACCCAAGTCATCGCAAAACTTGCCCCTCCTACATCCAAAAAATCCATCCAGTCTTTCTTAGGCCAGATTAACTTCGTGAGAAGATTTGTCCCTAGTTTCTCTGAAATGGTCAGGCCCTTACAGAACTTGATTAAGAAAGACACCCAGTATCACAGGGGACCCCTAGAAAATCAAGCCTTTAATGCGATAAAGAAGGCCATAATAGACGCTTCGTCTCTCATGAGCCCATATTTTTCTCAAAACTTTACACTCTACACTTTTTCTTCTGACCGTTCCTATGTCGTCGTCTAAACCCAAAAGAATGCCCAGAACAACGAAGTCCCCATCACCTTTATGAGATCCTCTTTCAAAGGTGTTGAACTTAACTACCCAGTGGTTGATCGGCAATCCTACGTTGTGTTAAAAGTAGTTAAACACTTCCAATCCTATCTTTTGAAGTCAAGGATGAAATTCATTGTCCCTTACCCAGTTGTGAGGAACCTGTTAGTGCAGAAGGAACTAGGAGAAAAGAGAGCCAACTGGGTCACTTCATTACAGGAGTATGACTTGGAAATTGCACCATCTCAGATAGTGAGAGGTCAAGGGTTATGTAAGTTGGTTGTTGATTCATAATCAGGACAACAAGAAGAAAGCGATACGTCAAACCTAGGACAAAGCGAACAAATTCTAATCTGTTGTGCACAGAACCTTGTTAGTCCTTGGTACGATGATATAAGATTCTGTCTTGAACATGGATCAGCCCCCCATCACCTAGACCTCGCCAAGAGAAGAGAATTGAGATTAAAGTATGCCTCCTTTCATCTAGTTAACGATATCCTATTTCGTCAAAGTTTTGACAGTGTACTGATGTGTTGTCTTGAAAAAGACGAAGCAGAGAAGGTCTTGCTAGAATTGCATGTAGGAGAAGTTGGTGGCCACTTCGGTAGTGACACCACTACTCATAAGGTTCTAAGAGATGGTTATTACTGGCCCACACTTTTTAGAGACGCCCATGCCTTGTGTCGTAAATGTATCATCTGTCAGAAAGCATCAGGGCGATTGCAAAAACTAGCCTTTCCGCTGCAGCCCGTCACAGTAGATTCTCCTTTTCAGCAATGGGGCCTTGATATCATAGGTCCTATTAACCCTCCATCCTCACAACAACACAAATTTATTGTGACAGCCACAGATTACTTTACTCGATGGTCTGAAGCTACTGCGTTAAGAACTGTCAACACCAGTCAGGTAATTGCCTTTCTAAATTCGAATATCATCACTCGTTTCAGCATCCTTGACTGTTTAATTTTTGATAATGCTTCTTACTTTTCCTCTCTTGAAATGAGCGAGTTCGCTTTGGATAAAGGAATTAAGCTGAAATGTTCTGCTAGTTATTACCCCCAGGGCAACGGATTAGCAGAATCAACAAACAATAACTTGATCAAAATAATCAAGAGAACGGTGGTTGAAAATCACAAGAATTGGCACAATGAGCTGCTAAATGCACTGTGGGCTGATAGGGTTACGCCAAAATCTGCTATAGGTAATTCCCCCTTTTTTCTCGTTTATGGTAGAGAAGCAATTCTGCCACCTCACATTCTTCTTCCTTCGCTTCAATTGTCATAGAAAGTCCAAGAAGAAGATTGTCCCCCCTAGAAAACCGAATTAACGCTTTGATGAAGCTGGAAGAGGTAAGAACTCAAGCTAAGNATAAGTTAGATCAACATCAACAATTGGTTAAAAGATGGTTCGATTCTAATTCTGCTTCTGATAGGAATTTTGAAGTAGGTGATCTCGTTTTGAAGTGGGACAAACCACATGAAGGAAAGGGTGAGCACACTAAATTTCAAAACCTATGGATTGGACCATTTTTAATTGCTGAAAAGTTGGGTCCCAGTTCTTTTCGATTGCAGAATCTTGAAGGGCATCTTGACACCTACCCGGTGAATGGCCAAGCCCTGAAGAGATACTTTGCTTGATAACTACCCTTGTATATTATGTATATACTTTTGCTTTTGTTTACGTTTTCATTTGCTTTCTATTTTTATTTTGATTTGAATTTATCAGTTTGTGCTTTCTTGGAAAATACACATACTTGTACATTGAACTATTCAGAAAAAGACGATAGAAAATTCCTACGCTGAAATAACTTCTGAAAAATTTGTACAAACATCAATGATATAGTGCTGAAATTTATATCTGTGTTGGAAAAGTTTGTTGTTTGAAAGAAGTCCGTTGATTTCGATCCCAAAGTAAAGTTCACCATGATCATCTATTATCTTTTTACGTTGTCCCTTTTCCATAAAGGAATGACTCAGAAGATGTCTCCCTGTCTTAGGAAGTGTTTTTTCAAATAAAACATCTCTGAATCTAAATAAAGGACAGTTCTAAAAATTCTGATGAGGTCTAAAAAAAATTATGTTAAAATATCATGATTTTCACTGTCACCCCGCTCAGCTATATATTTATGAAAAAACAAAACAAAAATTATGAAGAAGAGCTATGGGAAGTGCTTGTAAACCCGTTGGGATGCTGAACAGGTCTGTTGGCAGTGGGTAAATGCATGCATGGCGCCAAGACAACTTCACCGGGGTATTGAACAGGACCGCTGGCAGCGAAGCAATGTCGGGTATATGAAAATTCACAAAAAAGAAACCTCTTTAATGTCCTTTATTCTGATCCAGAACTTCTTGGTAGGATACAGATGTCAGAGTGGGTTAAATGGCAACCATGTCGAGGCTATGGAAGGTCTAGTGGGGTCTGAATTCACTGGAAGAGAAACTAGTGAAGGATGAAATAATTGGTTATAATGAGGGGTAAAGGGGGCATATCCCGAAAGAATTGGCGATATTTCCCAATAGCCACACAAAATCCAATCAAGGTGCAATTGCAGCCCACAATTGCCACCTGGGTAGATGTCCTAAAGTTGGTCACTAGGTACCTCGGTCAAAGTGCGGCATTTAGATTTTTGGCCTAAGAAATGGGTCACGAGCTAGATCCCATCCAAGAGGTGGGTGCCTCAAGGGGGGACACACAGAACAACTGGACCTCAGCCTTCAACCCTTCACGGGTATCTCCCTGCCTTA
>SNQJ01S0143471.1:24465-44608 GCA_010110895.2 Picea sitchensis
TAGGAAATTAGGCCAAATTACATGCAAGTTAGGGTTCCACACCTAGGGGCCAAAATTAAGGGCAATGTCTAACATGCATATTTCAAGTAACCTGCTGTTAAGGTGGGTATCTAGGTCGTATGATGATCTAGAACACTTAGATTTCTATGCGACGAATGGAAAATGACTAAGGGGAAGAAGACGACACATCATGCAACAAATTAACATCACAAATAACAACTCAGATGATGAAAGGATATCGACACCAACTGAACACACGAGACATGTCAATATAGTGAAGCTTAACATCTTAAGGGGAATACCTACTAAGATCGCAAAGAGAGGGAGTATGATCAAATAAAGGACTAGTTCTTACACCATGCCACAATGCATGATGCTAATTATGACATATAGCGAGCGAGCATTGGGTGACGACATAAAGACCTACAATCAATAATCTCAATAGGTCTTCGAACTGAGTTTCTGGAGGGAGGGAAGGCGAAGAGAGGAACTCGATATAGATCAATCTGAAGAGGCTCATGGATAGGTCGGCGTGAAATGTGGATCTGATAACCTTGGGAGCTTTAGGCCTCAGGGAAAATTTAAGCCAAGGTAATTCTTTTTCCGATAAGGGGAAGCGTAGTAAGGATCAAGGTCAAGGTTTTGGATAAGGATCAAGGGATTCCCCCACTATTATTTCAAGGCTGGAGCGGTCATGTAAATGAAGTGGCCCTATGAAACTGCTCTTGCAAAACAAAAAAATGAGATCAATCATGTGATTAAAAGGAGGCTTGCCAATACACCATAAACATTATATTCCCCACCTTCAAGCAACTTTATAAATGAGCATTGAGTTTTTCAACAATAATCATGGGTGGATGTAGATAAGTGTCTTGATACTACATTGCCAAGTCTCAACTCAAAATAAGGATTAGTGATTTTGTGATTCAAACTTAGAGTTCAAAACAGAAGAGTATGATCCACATGCGAAAGCATAAATATGAAGACATGAAGCACAACATGCAAGTAAGAAGCTGCATAGTTTGAGTTATCCATTTAGAAAATCTTCAACAAAAAACTCATTCAAGACAATGATTAATCAATATCACACCCCCAACTCCCTCAAGGAAGATAAAGAGTTAGAATCAGGTTCAAGTATTAGAAGATTAGGCATTAGGGATGAAATTTTAGTAGGGGGGCCCTTTCCTTTCACTTTTACAAGAAAATGTAAAGGGGGGTTGTTGTGGCCTCAACAAATGGCGACACACTAGAAGAACCAGTTATCTCTGTCAGTAGAAGTCTAGAGGCCTTTACTTCAGATATGAATTTTAAAGATAAGTTCAACAATCTTTAGAAAATTTTCCAATAATCATGGGTACCACAATGATGCCAAATTTCTGAAAGATATAATCCAATATTTCTAGTACTTGTAATCTAACACACCTTTTTCAAACAACTAATTAGTGAGGTAAATTCTTTTACTGGCTGGACACTTCATATTGGATTTTGGTTTAACCATGAGTTTTCAATTTTTATAACAAGCAAACATCTACATAAGTATGTTCCTCATCTCTCTTTTCCCAACATTGCTTCGCTACCAGTGAGCATCCATAGCCTCGACGGAGTTGCCTCGATACCATACAAGCATAGCTCTGCTTCTAGTGAGCGTCCATATCCCCGACATGTTTACTTGTACTTACCACACTATTAATAGTACTTTCAACTTATTTTTTATTTCAGAATATTCTCACCCTTTTATATTTTATATATAGATATACATATGCACATAGAGTGTGAAGGAATTGGGGTGATACAAGAGTTGCTTTGATTTGTTGAGTATATGTTATGCATTTTGGTTTAACACACAGGTCTCTCAAAAAACTATCATAGTATTGGCCATTTTATTAATATAAAGTTAATGGAGCTCAAAGAAAAAAGTATATAGACACTTTCCTATACTTATGGATTAACATGGTATGCTCAATAGGCACATGTGTTCCACCACAACTATCATTCCATACCTACAACTAAGAACTTCATGAATGTTTATTACTATAGAAAAGCCCATGCATCCTATGACTTGTAAAAATTTCTTCAGTATGTAACTAAAATTGGACCAACCCTTCCCTCAAATTTAAAGAGTTATCCTCAAGGAAGACCAAGAAGTCAAATCATCGCAAGGGACATACCAACATTCAAATTAAAATATGGAAGCAATATGTACAAGTAGAAATTAAGCAATAAAACTGAATCCAATTCATGAAAAATAAAAATAAACTAAAAAAATCCTAAAGCTAAGATGTCAGTCATAAAAAAGAATGAAAATTGGATGAAAGATAAGAAAAGAAACCAACAACGAGTAATAAATTTGGGTCAACAACAATGAAAGCGTTTGCAGTTAAAGCCCATAAAGTAAGCCAAGGAAAATAATTAGTTAAGAAATGTTAACCATTCAACATCAAGCCCAATCGAAAAATTCCCAGGGTAAAGATATGAAATGAAGAACAATCAAGATTATGATAATTTCTGATCTAGTGAAAAAATTTGCAACACAATCCTCTAATCTAATTTCTATTTAGTGAGATAAGAAAAACCTTCCAGGAATATAGTGAAATGGGTTAATGGAGAATTTTAGTCGAAATAAATTTTCAAAAATTCAATTACATGAAACATTCCACAAACCCATAAGCTCTCAAGATTTCTTGACATGAGCAAGTCCTTTTCATATTTGAAAATGCTGATTTTTTTAATAACATAAATTACATTTCATATTTCTCATCGAAGCATCGATTTTTTTTTTCCATCAGAGACAAATAGTAATCCAAAATATTCAAATGATTCAATCCGATGAGGCAAAGAAAAAATATCATAATTATGGAGGTTCTGAAAATAATCATGAAAAAGACTCCAAATATCAACTAGATTAGAAACCAAAATGTAAATGCATTGAATGAGACTATATTTCTCATTATCTGTTGAGTTGGTGACAATGTTGGTTGATTAATTAAAAATGTTGCAAAGGAATCTGAGCAATCAAGTTCATATTAACACTTCCCTAAGTTGCCTTCATTAAAGAGAAAAATCACGAGTTGTTGTTTGCATGAGCTATTTCCAACCTGCATAACAAAAGAGAATGTTATAATCCGCTATTTACAGTTTGGGAAAAACCTTTTTTCTAAATGAATAACTTATTAAAATTAAATTAGACTAAAAATAAAAGTAAAGACCAAAATTAAACTAATCCTAAGCAATGCATGCTAAGCTACTCTAAACTTGAACTATATTTCCTATCATAAAACTTGTGCAAAATCATAACACCAGTGCAATCATTTGAGTGTTCATCTTCTGTTCATTTAGTCAAATATAACAACCTTCTTCCTAAGAGATAAACACCATGTGCTTTCGCACAAGATTCCCTTCGACATGAGACTTAATGTCCTTAATTTTTGTGATATTTGGATCCTTAAACACACTGTCTTGTTGAAGGTAAATAAAAATTCGATTCAACAAATCCTCAACATTGCACATCAAGGTTCGTATTTTCCGTTATCATTAATGATAATGATGTGAAACATGCGTATAATCATCTTCAACCTTGCGATCAACAAGAGAAAATCACAAAGGAAATGAGAGAAATTAAGACACTTTGGTAAGGTACAAGTAATATCAGATCATAACTTAGATGGATTGACTCCCCCATCGTTAATGAAAGGTAGAACTAGAAATCATAAATGAATGAAGTGATAAAGATTTGATTCCTAATTGGTGATAAGTTGATGTTTGTCGTGATGGGAAAATACATGAAATTTATATCCTCAAGTTCCCAAGAGTGTTCCAAGTAGAGAAACCATAAATTTCACTTCCTTGAGATTACATATGACACAATATATGGAGAAAATAATAAGAAAAAGAAGAGTGTGTAGCTTGTTTCTCTACTAGATAGGTTTTCCGTTCAAAAGAGTGAGACATATAATCCATAAAAGAAAATTGACAATATCATGAGCAAGATGGATAAGATAAAATATAGTCCAGACTAACCCAAACATGCTTATCATTCCAAGTTACGAATAAACAGATTTTTTGGGTTCAAGGAATGCTGAAGAGTGTGAGCCCAATAAATTGATGAGTTGCAACTTACAAGAAATTCACATCTTTAAACTTATTATCATGGCTAAGATGAAAATAAATGTTGAAAATTTGAATTTAGAAACTTAGAAGTTGCATTGACATTTTCCATCAAGGTATTAACAACTCCCAAGCATTTGAGTGGCTTCAACATTGAGATACGTGTGTACTAAGCCATGATAAAAATTAGATTACTCAAGAATGTAACCATAATGAGTGACTTAAAATCAACAAATCCAAATGATAGAAAGATACTTTCCAAGAGAATATTAGGTCTAGAGTTCTCATAATTGATGGGACTAGGATTAAATTTTCAATCAACCACTAAGATTAATGAATGAAATGATTGATTCCAAGAAATTTCCGAATGAGATTTCAACAGACAAATTTATAGAATAGCATTGTCCACAATGTCAAAACATGTTTCCAGGTAGCCTGAAAAATATCTCTCTCTGTTGTGTATAAGAGGAAACTTGGATTTAGTAAGTTGCAAGGTAAAATACAAACTCTTCCTTGAAAGAATGACTAAATGGTGAAAAAGATATGCGTAGCCAAAAGCCAAAAATTAAACTAGAAGTGCCAAAAGGAAATAACTTAAAATGAAATATCAACTAAGCTCACTCTGCTAAGAAAAGTTTATACATAAAACCATGTTGGTTTAAAGTAACCAAAGAAAACAATCAATGGAAAAGAAACCATTTGGATAACTCCAAACCCCAAAAATAATCATCCAAATAAATTACAAGGGATTGGAGTGACTTGAATTTCAAATGGGCATACAATTAACGATCAATATTTCTATTCACTGTGTATGGGACAACAAGCCCAAAACTCAAAAGAATCTCAATCAAGCAAAATTTTCCAATTAAAATTATGTAGATATGAATATGGGGCAAATCTAATTGTCCATGATCACCACAAGAGGAACTGAATAGTATTCTTTTGTTAAAAAAACCCACTTCAAAGATGACAAAACACTTGAATTTTTTTTGGCATGGTGAACATGCATAGAATTAGTGATATGAAAATTATCACAACACATATGGATTTTTTGAGAATGAAATAAAGTGATTTTTCCCATATCAAAATCAAATTAAACAAAAATTCATTCAAGGGAAAAATTAGTGGGAAAGCCTTCAAATTCTTTTCTCCTTTGATGAAAATTTCCTGTACCATTTAGCCAACATTAAAGAAAAGACAAATATAAAACTTATTAAAAACTAGAGAGAAAAGCTAAACTATGAAAAAGAAAGACACTAGTCTATTCTACCCTACTCCTATCCTACACTACAATGACTGAAAATAATGAACTATGTAAAGTCATAATGCCAATGTAGCCATCCATGTAATTTCAAGCCTGCAAACATATGTTCATGACAAAATATTAGTGATAGAGCTTGGAATAAAGATAGAGTAAAAGTAGGAAAAATTAAAACATGAAAAACTTTATCCACCTTATTATATATGTGATGATAATAAATCATGGGAACAATAGTTGAATAAGATTCCTCCAACCATGCTTCAATTCTATCATAAAATAGACCATGACTAACATATAATTGATGGAGGGAGTTTGTAATATTCCACTATACAATCTATGATAATATCTGATTTAGTTGGTTGGGGAATTTCATCAAACACTTGGCATACAAGCTCCCAACTCCCTTGAAATCACTTCGATACTTTCTGTCCCAATTAACTCAAGTTTAAGGGTTGAATATTATGCCAAACACATCATATGCAACACTTAAATCCCTTCCAAATGAGTGGCTAATCTGAATTTATGCTTGTTGTTATGTTTATTTGCAGCTGGTTGGTTGAAGTGTTTTGTCAAACACTTTGCATGCTAATGATGTAGCTTTTGTTTTAATGTGTTTCAGAATTGTTAAGTGTGCAAAATATCATGAAATGACAAGGAAATACATGATAGACATATGACAAGAAATACCCAAAAGAGATTGCAACAATAATAGAAAAATACTTCCAATCCTTGACTTATTTATATAATCTAAGTGTTCAATGCCAAGACAATTCCCAGACTTGCATACAATGATATGTATATTGTTTTCTATGACTGAAATGGCTCTAATACAATATAAATCAACAAAAATAATCTTCCACAAAGTAACCTCAATGATGGCTACCCAAAGGATGAATCTCCCATATGAAATAGTAGCTCCAATGGAGAAAAATGTGCCCTGGCTATAGAAAATTTGCCCTGCTGAATATCAACTCGATCCAAGGGATAAATAACCTCAAATCCATGCCAAAACTCTCCCAAGATGTATACAAACTGGTCCCAACAAGTAGAAACTGTTACAACCCTGAAATATGAAGTTATCCACTACTAGATGCACCCCTACAAGCAATATTTTGCCCTGGTCATATAAAAATCAATCCAACCAAAATGGCTACACAAAATATGAATCGGAAATGATGTTCTACTCTGACAATGAATCTCAGTGAGAAAATATGAGTGATTCTCTCCCAAAATGATCAGCTAGAGTGGATGGTTTCACCACCCAAACTAATGTTGGGGTTTTCTCCGTAAAACCCTAAAAATCCTAAGCTCCAAGAGCTCTCCAAGCGAAGAGGCCAAATACCAAAATATCAATCAACATAATGAGAGAATGAGCTCTCATCCCCTTTTATAGACCCACTTTTTATTTTCTTCTATTCACTTAAATTATTTAAGTGACTTTCTAAGGTTATTTCTCACATTAATTATTAATTCACCTTTTTAACTCTGAAAAGTGATTAATTCACCTTTATGGATTCTCCGACCACTGAACGCTACTTATCATCATCCCATCCTATAGATATTTTCATCTTGGTTCCAATGAGATATTACACTAAGGTGTTTCTCCAAGTAATAAGCTCAAAATGCTACTTTTAGTGCAAATAATTAAATTATGCCCAATAATAACCCCGTTTTACGAGAATCGTCATAATGCCATGAAACCAAGGAAAAACTGTGCAAAAATGATCTTGATGATGAAATATGGAAAATAAACTAAGTGGGCCCCAGAAAAATCCTCCAAATCCCTCTGTGCTCACTGTTGACATAGTCTCACTCTCCTGACCTAGCTAATACAAGCTCCAAAAATCCACTCTAACCACAGAGCAAGGGAATCCAAAAATGGGGACATGACAGAGTTCGTGGGAAAGTAACATACCAAATGAGAACCTGTTGAATTGTATATAGGTTAATACTTTTACCCTTTTGTCTTTTCTTTTACTTAGAAAAATTATTGATTTATGGCGGGCTCATGGCCCATTTCCATCAAGTTCCGCCTTAATCAAAACACACTTGTATTCTTTGCCGTATACAAATTGCACAAATAGTTAGTATTTTTCTTAATATCTTCATGGAACAATGGGTCCGCGAGTTGGTCTCATTTTTCTCAGTCAATTCCACTCCTCCGCCATCACCATAATGCACTTTATGTCCCATGACCCTCACATTGCACTACACTTAGACTATTTTCGAGTTCTTTTTTCACTGTGGGTTTGAAACACTTCTCCGATTCATTTGTTTGTTGTGACTACAAGTCTGATCGACCGATCTTAATACATATTCATTTTCAAGATATGCTCTTAACTTTCTTGATAGTCCGACACTTAATCTTCTTCTTTTTATGTCTGATCGATAAAGTTCTATACTTAATCAATTTTTTTTCTTCAGTTTCTACCGTGGGTTCATTGTAGTCCTACTATCTCTTGATCTCCAAGTCCAATCCTTCGTTGCAATACATGTTTTATATTGCCACTTTCCCCAAGACATATTTAATGCTAATTTTACGGAGGACAGTAGATAATTAAATATTGAAAAGGTCGTTATTAATGGAAGACTTCTTGAAGTGATTCTCCATTTAATTCATATTAATCCTTCCATAAAAAAAAGAGATTTGATTAATATTATTGAAAAATAATTTACTTTGAAATTGACGTCCTAAAGCACTATACAAGAGTCCACCAACTTCATCAAAATGACTATGAGAAGAAGAGAACAATTCCGTGGAGATACTCTAAATTTATTTGGGCAAGAGGACCAAAGGTTTTAGTGGTCGAGATCATATTGGTATTATTCATCACTGCCTTTGCCAAAAAGAAACATAAAAAAAGTTTGGACATCAGGAATTGTCTTAGTTAGATGTGTACCCGATGTCTTTGATTCTAGAGAAATAGTTTCCTGGTGTATTGACAAATTTGATCAAAATAGGAGGACGATTCAACTTCAAGGCAAGTGTCCCGTTTCTTTATCACCGTTAGTTTTCAAAAGAATGTTGAATCTTCCAGAGCCAACAATCACGTTCAAAGGAGACAAATCAAGAATCTTCTTGAAGGAAAGAGATAATGAATTAGAACTCCTACATGAATATCTCGAAGATCCTGCAACAATGCTAGAGGATATATTAAAAATTCAGGTCAATTTACTTAAAAATCCTTATAGAGAGATAACATGGATTTTCACCAGAGTTATAGGTAAAGAATCCGCACCAACAATACCTCAACTGGCTCTTTACATTTTGTATTTCATAGTTCATGAAAAAACAATCTTTGATTGGGTGAAGATTATTTCTAGATAAATCTCTTCACAATTGTCAAAATTCAAGAAAAATAAGAGATTTTGTGTCTTCTTATTTGATATTTGCTATCACTTATTGTCATGTATTTAAGGGTTTGAGTATCGAAAAACAAGTTGACTGTAAAATTGATCCAGTAACAATGTGGTATCAGACCTTATGGAAACAAAAAGCCATTTACCATTTGTACGAAGTTTACAATGCATTTTCATCTTCTTTCAAGAAACTTATCTTAAGAGTGAATACATCTAGACTGTCCTTGGAAGCATCAACCTTCTTGGATAAAAAGGGGAATATTGAAAAAATGGAACATTATGGTGTGGTAAGAATCTACTATTCTCACGAAAACCCCCTTTATCTTCCTTATTATGTTGCAGATAGAATGTTTGCCATGGAGCTTACCCGACGATACAGGTTTTGGGTACATTTCTTCTACGAGAAAAGGAAGAGACAATCTATTCCATTACCATGGAGAATTGGGGAAATTTTACTAAGAGGCATTTCTAAAATTGATGAATTTGCAGTACAATTGGACCAATATAGTTAAAAATGTGTAAAAGAGATCAAGGGTTTTGACCCAAATATTGTCTTTTTATGAACCACGTGACATATCTCCAATTTAGCATTTCACTTGCTAACACATTTTTATTTAGATAAGAGGAGGGTGATAGTCAGGACCCACCAACACCAACTGTTCAAAGGAAAACAAATGATAATGAGAGTATTGTTAGTACAACAGATCAACATAAGAAGAGGGGAAGAGTGACAAATGAAAGAAGTACTCATTCTCCCAATGTTTCACAGAAAAGTAGCCCACCCAAGCAAATTTTTCAGTCAACAACACCAAGACAAAATAAATCTTCAACTAATAATTCTGGTGACGGAGGCGACAAGAACCCTCCGAAGGGAAGATTGGAGCGGTCTCATAAATTCCAAGTCAAAATAAAAAGAGAAAATTCTCAACAAGAGGTAGAAAAATATGTACTTGAGAATGAGATTATTCTTGAGGATATGGACCTAGACATTGACATCGAGAATGCACAACTTCCTGATGATGAACAAAGATTGCAAGAAAGTAAGGAAGTTGCAGCCAAAATTGGAATTCAAGAAGAAGTATTTTTAGAGGATGAATCCTTCACTGTAAAAAATACTTTATTTGATAAAAGTTCCAAAAAATTAACTTTTGAAATATTTAATTAAAAAAAAAAGAATCCAAGGAAAATCTTGTTCCGAGTTAGATCTCAATGGTGTACCTCCTTCCAGAATTGCCAGAATTCACAGATCTATGGGAGATGCTTTAGAAATATCGTTTGATGATATGGAAGCCTGAAATATCATGCTTAAAGAAAGGGTTAAGGAGTTAGAGTCTACTATAATCCCACCCCCTATATTTTCTACTCTAGTTTCAACAAGCCAACCTTGGAAAAGCTCTGATAAAACTCCATAATCAAGTTTAAGGTTGAAAGGAACATCAAGTCTACTTGTTGCAGTAAGGCGTTATATTGGAGAAGATATAAAGAAGAGAATGTATCTCATCTTAGAGACATGGGATTTAGCAAGTATCTTTGTCTCTTTGGGTTCCAAGATTCAAAAGTTTAGAGAATATCTACAAGATGACCTGAAAAATGATGAAGGTTTCTATAAAGATGTTGTAATGACATTTGTTCTAAAAATTTCATGTATGAATAAACTCAAGAGAAAGGAAGAATATTTTCCATCCCCGATACGTGTCAAACAATTAAAAGCATGTTGGATGAAGAGAATTAAAACCTTAAATTAGACGACCTTGATATTCTAAGTGTTAAAAAGGGTGAAGCCTATTTGAAGTTGGTTGAGTTAGACCTTGTATGAACTATTGGTGAAGTACAAGATCCTAAATTTATTTCAAATTATATTCATATGACAAGGGAACAATTCGAGGAGCATGAAGAAATACTAAAGGGCGTATCAACAAAGAAATTCAATAGCATGACCGAGTATTCATAGTAAGAAATTGAAAGTTGGCTTGTGGAATATGTAAATAAAAATGAAGACAATGAAGTTACATTACAACAACTTTAAATTGATTTAAGATAATCTGAAAGTAGTTATTTGACATAAGCGTTAGACAAGAGATAACTGTTGCTCCTATGCACAAATATATCTAGAATTGGTTAAAGTTAGTTTTAATCAAAATTACTGAAGAGGGTCAAACAAAAGCAGGTGGTACTGATCATGAAACTTCCATCAAGGAGAATATAAGAGCAACACCGACCAAAAAATAAGGGAAAGGAGATTCCATCACAATGAGTAATACATATCACATTCTTCTCAATCCTTTTCTCTTCCTGTTTATAAGTCATCCAACTGTGTTTATCTGTCCCAAGAAAAACATAACCGATTTTTTGATTTTTTCTCTTTGCCTTCCTTTCAGGTCTATCCATGTTCCTATTCTTATCTTTATTTTATGGTCCATGAGAGCCAATCCTAGTCCAAATTTGGACAAACACATTTTAATTTTTAAGACTATCAAAGGCTACTAATTTTTTGAAAAATCTCATAGAACTACTTCAGGGATGAAATTTAATAATATCTTTCAAAATCTAAGTTTTGAGCATTGAATATTTAAAGTTTTCCTATCATATTCTATTTTTCTTTCAATGAAAAGACTCTTTTAAAGTTCTCTCATATGTGGGCCTTTATCTTCCCTTATTTGAATGTGATCGAAAATAATTGAATTCTACGATGGATGTGAGATTTATATTTTCTGTAATTGTTATTTCTTTATACTATTTATGCAAACATTATATTTTATGAGTGGATATTCCTAGTCCCTTTCTCAAGAATTCTTTGATGTATGTATATTATTTTTTAGTCAACAATATTTTAATATTTATTTGATTCATAAAGATTTGGAGTTTTCTATCTAACATTCTCTTATTTTTCATGATATTGTCCCAATATATTCAAAGATAAATATTTTAAGAATATACAGAGGAGTACCACCTATATAAAAATGTAGGGGGATTTATATCCTTGTGAGGTTGTTGTTTCGATCTTAACCGATTCAAACATCAACATAACCATGCACATAATTTGTGTAAAGTGTACTCGATGAGAGAATCTTTGTGTTGATATACTTGTTGAACCCTGAAGACAAACTAAAATAAAGAGGGCATGACATTACCATCGGTGTAGAACGAAGTGCCTCATTGTCTTGGAAATCCTCCTTGGACTCATACTTCAAGCAACCATCAACTTGAGGTAGACTAGTGATATCAAATGATATACATGGGATAGTACAAACCATGGTATAATACATATCCTCAAGACAAATTATGGTTGAAGCCACTAACATCAACAATCTCAACTAAAGGTCCACTTGAAAAGAAGATTCTTTACTAATAAAAAATGAATATGAAAAAGAAGAAGACATCGTTTGATATAAATTTGCTGCAACATTTCCTTCATCCCATGAAAAAGGCTAATAAGGCGTAGTTGTACTAAGTTCATGGGAAGAGGCATTATCATCTCTATTATTTGTATGCAAGTTACCATCATCAAGTACTTCAAAAGGGGTCATCCCCATTGATTTTATTTGAATAGGATAATGGGTGGCTTTCTCCTCCTTAAAAACATTGGTGACTGATTGTGAATTTGTAGGCTCCACATTATGAATCGTTTCTTCATCAACACGTTCTTCCTCAACATGGTTTTACTCTTTCAAGAAAAAAGCAGATTGTTGTGTTAAAAGTGTTATGGTTTGTATGCTAATTCATTCTCTTGAAGTGAAGTGATAACATGGTTGCTTTTCTTCTGCAAAATATGAGAATCTGAATAATATTTCATAACATACTCGTGGTTATAAGAGTGGAGAAAATCACAAGAACTTTAAGAGAAAGAAATTTCACTAAATAATCCAACGAATATAGGAAAATATTCTTGATCTATCTCGGTTAGACTAGGATAATTAATAACAACATGAAAATTCAAATTAAAATAAACTAATTCCAAAATATCCATGGGTGAGGAAGAATTCATGTCACGAGTGCCCATATTTTCTTCCTTAACAAAATGATCAACATTCATGTATTTCTCCACAACTTCCTCCTCTATTTCTTGTGGTGGAAAATATGAGGTAGGATAATGAGAACCTGACATAACCATCGATGTGACCCGAAGTGTCTCATTATAAACAAGAAAACCCTTCTCTTGGTCAACTATATAAAAATGTGAACTTGAATTTACAACACAATAGGTCTCTTTTTCGTCACAAGGAAAGAAAGGGGGGATGGAGTGGTGAGATCATACATATGATTCTCTCTCGAAGAATTCATTCTATAATTTATACCCCCCATAGTAAAGAAATATCCAGACATATGGAGTCCAACAAAACCATTAACATTTTCAACATTTTCATTTAAATCCAAATCAACATGTAAAGGAACATTAAAACATGATTTAGGTTCTTCATCCATTGGCTCATATGTTTCATTAGTAAGAGAAACTAAACAAAAAATCAAATCATTGGTAGAGGGCCTATCATACAAAGGAAATCTATAACTAAGATGAGTAAATATGATAACAAAATATTCAAGAGATTCATCTTTATTCTTCCTAAGCTTTGATATCTTTGCACACAAATCATCATAATCAGAATTCTCAAAAGCATGCCAAAATTGACGCATAAACTACTCCCATGTGTGAATAGAGGTAGTCGACAAAGTCTCACACTAGCTCTTGACCTGACTCATGAGAGTGAGAGTGAACAACTTGCAAATGACACTTCCATTAGTAATATTGTGAGAAAAACAGATTTTCCAGAATTTAAAAGCATGTTCAGATGCAATCGTCTCTCCCTCGCCATCAAATTTAATTTGCGACAAGAAATGTAAAATATTTCTAGGAGGTTTGAGAGGTACGGTTGCAAAAAAACATCTCCATAAAGGGATATGGGATGGAGACCTTAGCAAATTAAAAAAATTAACAAAAATGACTCCATAACCTCAAATTTCCATCTAGACCTCCTTCTAGTGCCATTTCTGTTGACGGGTCCAAATGGTCTGTCAAGCAGGTAAGGGAGAACACCCGAAGGTAGGTCCCAATTAGATCTACTCTCGTTTGGTGTAGCATTTTTGACTAGTATGTGGCCCTGGTTGCCACTAAGAATTAAAAGAAGAAAAAGGGAAAAGATAATGAACTGTCCCCCAAAGATTTCTAATTAATTCTAAATCGAATCTAACTAAAAACAAACTAATCTAACCTAACTACTTCTATCCTAACCCGCGGGATAAAAAATAATAGATGATCACACTTTAAAGTGGTATTCTGATATAAAAAATAGTTCATAGCAGTTAAGATATTGTTAAGACAAAAATATTTCAAATATCATCTCAAGTAGGTGAAGAGGAGACCTGTAACATCATCCTTTTAGAAATCACAACATAATAATTTTAAATACGAAGGACAAAAATAGTCCATATGATTAGCACTCAGAAAACTTAAAAAACAAATACATGTGTAGAGTAGTCTCACAAGCATTTGACACAATTATGACTTCAAACACGCCTTCTGCTATTTTTATATTAAAAAATATAAGTATTAGCAGTCTATACAATGGGAAAAAGTCCTTCTTTACATATTATGAGTTCTCTTTTATAAGACAAGAGAGACTCCTCAACTCTTGTGACTATTCATTTCATTTCCCCTTCGTTTTGTCTTTTTACATTTTGAATTTCTTTACATTTTCAAAATTGAATATGAGGGATTTGCAAACAAAATCTGAAGAGACTCTTGAGTGGTTATTCTCACCCTCAACCGGTTCATAAATGATATTCATTTACAAATATAATTAACTCTTCCCTTGGTGTTGTATTTTGTTCCTCGAGTTATTTTGGGCATTTCTAGTGTTAGTCTACTGAATAAGATCATCCCATCTTCTCCTCCTCTATTTCAGCCTTCTGGCATGCTTTTGCAGATCCAATTTAAACTTATGGGGCTCAAGTTGCGATTGTTTGAACATTGCACAACCTGTTCTTCAATTAAATTTGGGCCTCTTATATGTTTTACGTTTTCTGAGAATTTCCACCTTCAATTTGTCAATATTTGTTTTTATATCTATTCTTCTCTCTTCTAACTTTCTGGCAAGATATCCTGGTCCTGATTTCATTGCCTGTAGTCCTAGATATATGGGACCGGTTGCCACTATGAATTAAAAGAAGAAAAAGGGGAAAGACAATGAATTCCCCCCCAAAGTGTTATAATTAATTCTAAATCTAATCTAATCTAACTGAAACCAAACTAATCTAACCTAACTACTTCTAACCTATCCTGCGGGAGAAAAAATAATAGATGAGCACAATTTAAAGTGGTATTCTGATAACAAAAATAGTTCATAGCAATTAAGGATACGTTAAGACAATAATATTTCAAATACAATCTCAAGTAGTTGAAGATGCAACCTGTAACATCATCCTTGTACTCATTAGAAATCACAACATAAGAATTCTAAATACTAAGCACACAAATAGTCGATATGATTAGCACTAAAAAAACTTAAACAACAAACACATCTATAGAGTAGTCTCACAAGAATTTGACACAATTATGAATTCAAACACGCCTTCTACTCTTTGTATATTAAAAAATAGAAGTATTGTCAATATATACAATGGGAAAAAGTCCCTCTTTACATATTATGAGTTCTCTTTTATAAGACAAGAGAGACTCCTCGACTCTTGTGACTGTTCATTTCATTTCCCCTTCGTTTTGTCATTTTACATTTCAAATTTATTTAAAATTTTTAAAAATGAATATGAGGGAGTTATAAATAAAATATGAAGATACTCCTAAGTGGTTATTCTCACCCTCAACTAGTTCATAAATGATATTCATTTACAAATATAATTATCTCTTTCCGTTGGTGTTGTCTTCTGTTCCTTGAGTTATTCTGGAAATTTATAGTGTTAGTCCGTTGAATAAGATCATAATGTCTTCTTCTCCTCTATCTTAGCCTTCTTTCATGCTCTTGCAGGTCCGATTTCAACTTATGTGGCTCGAATTGGGACTGTTTGAACATTGCACAACCCGTTCTTCAATTAAATTTGGGCCTCTTATGTGTTTTATGTATTCTGAGAATTTCCACCTTCAATCTATCAATATTTGTTGTTCTATTATATTATTATCTCTTCTATATTTCTGGAAATCTATCTTGGTCCTGATTTCATTGCCTCTAGCCCCGGATATCGCCGTCTGAAGTTTGCACTATCAATTCCCCCCGCCCAAATTCATGGTTTGTTGTTTTCTATGATTTTTGAAGTTTTCCATTATTGTTTCGGTCTTAGCCTCTCCCAATTCATTCCTCAGATCGATACCTTTCCAATTAGGTATCCTGGTCTCAATTCTGACACCTGCAACTAAAGATATGCTTGTTTAAAAAATGGTGCTCAACAACCCTTGATCATGCCTGTGGTTGAATTTGGGCCATTGATCTTTAACCTAAAAATAAAATTCCCACATGCATAAGACAATCCAAAACTGAATGGTTTAAATATTTTTATCCCCTTTATCTAATTTGTAAAAGAACCTAGGGAAGGCATAGGACCTGAGGCTTGTAATGTTATTTTGGTCAATCACCATCCTAAAAATTAGGAAAATAAAATAAAAAGAAATAAAATAGGAAATAAAAAAAATAATTAAAATAAACCTATGTTAAAAATCAAATTAATACAATTACTCTCAAATCTATGTGAAAATAAAACTCAATAGATAAAAATTAATCAAATTACTTTCCCCATCCATGTGAAATCAGAAATTGATAAAAACCAAGAAATGAAAAATAAAAATGATAAAATTCCTCACCACCCACGTAAAAATTAATAAAATAAATAATGAATATTAAATATCCCCCCTCGACCAAAATGAAACATAGTACAAAGTCTTGGTCTAAAATTACAATATTAAAACAAAACATGCATGTATGCTCCGATGGTCGTCGAAGTCTTGTGGTCAGAGGTGAAACTTAGAACTCCCCTCGAGGAAACACTCTGATGACACACTCCAATAGTAACTCCAACTCACTCCCAATGGTAAATTCCGATGACACAATACTCACCACTCTAGCTCACTCGCAATGGTAAATTCCGACGACACAATCCTAATGAGATATAAAGAATATTAAAATAATAATATTTTCCATAATTCATTCCCCCAAAAATAAATATTAAAATAATAAGCATTCTCTCACAAATAATATTAAAATAATGCATGGTCGGAATGGTTGGTAGGAAAGTGAGGTAAGTTAGGGTAAAGGTAAATCCCAACAATAACTTCTCCAATGACATAGGCATTTAAATATTAATATAATAATCACCCTCCTGATGATATAAGCTTCAGATGATATCTTCCAATGGCACACTCCGACAACATAGGCATATGAACATTAATATAACAATATCCCTCCCGTTGGTATACTATTCCAAAATATTAAATTGATATCCAAAATTCAAATGCCCCAAAACAACTATTAAAATAATGTTAATTCCGATGGGTGCACATTCTAGAGGAAAATATATTAAATTAACCCTCCAAAAATGTATTAAAAAAATGCATGGTCATTGGGGTCTCGTGGTAAGAGAGGTTGTAAGTCTTGGTAAATTATCCGATGACATAGGCTTCTCATGATATAAAAATAATACAATATATTAATCCCCCTCCCAAAGGCTTGTCTAAATGTCCTGGTTAGGACATGCAAGGAGGGTTGACTCTGATGGATCGTTCTGATGGTTCCATCCCAATGGGTTGTCAAAATGCCAAGGTAAAAATGGAAAGTGAATTCTTTGATGGATCACTCTAGCGATGTGGGAAATATTATAATAATATTTAAATAATATAAAATCTTCACACCACTATATTACCCTAAGTTCGATGCATGAGGAATATTAAGCCTCTAATTCATAAACTCTCTGGTGGGTTCGTCAGGATGGATCCATCAGAATCCCATGGTAAAATCACATATAAACTCTACGATGGGTAAGTTCCGATGAAGTAATCCTGATGGGGTTAATCTGAAGCCTAAGTCTTGGTACAATATTAAAACAATATTAAAGGTGGTCGAAGGATAAGGTTTCAGAAAAGAAGGGAAGATGTGTATGAGGGTAAATCCCGATGATAACTTCCCAATAAGTTAGTAAGCTTAAGTCCCAATGGACTATGTGTTGAGATATATTAAAATATTAATGTAATTTTATCCCAAGGCATTCGAGAGGATATGAGTGGATTCCAAAAAATATTGAAGGTGTGTCCTAATGAAAATTTCCCATGGAACTTACCATGAAGTAAATGTGAGGACCAATGGGGAAAAACCTGGGGAGAGGTCTCATGGGATATTACGTTGAATTTTAATGATTGAGGGAAAAAAGAAAAAAGTTAAATTAGAAACTAAATTAAATGAAAAAAAAATGACTATGTACAACCTAGAACTTGGGGGGTGTTATCTCCATTTTGTGGATAACTAAGGAGATGATGTCTCGAGGTCCTCAGCTTGCAAATATGGAGTTCCGAGAGGATACATGACCAATAATACCCTTTGCATAGATGGAAAACCCACTCACCACCGTAGATGGTCACATTTTTGCAGATGGCATCCACCACACTAGCTGGCTTCCAAAAGGCAGTGGGCCTTTCTCCATGAGGTACAAGTCAGTGTTATGGTGAGAATCATTTAAATATTCAATCCATTTGATTATGTTGTATCTTATATTGCTATAGAGTTCATGATATATTCTTGGACATTATGCCTTTTTCCCTGCTTCACCTTGGTGGTTGACATTGTTCCCTAGTAAGTGGTTTTCGTTGGGGATGGGTTTGCTACTGGGAACTCCCTTAATGAACAATCATACTGTTCCCGACCATACTTACCACTTTCCATCATTATTCCCCTCCATTTCCTTATCTCTTTGGATTTTAGGGTATATTGAACCAAGAAGGGGTTGTCCCTCATTCTATGGGAAAAAGGGGTTAAAGGCCTAGAGGGGTTGTTGTTGGTTAAAAGATAAAAGCCTTATATAAACCTTCCAGTTGCTTCGCCCAAGGATCACCCAAGAAAGCAATGAAAGAATTATATTTGAATAAAGGGGACCCACAATAAAATAAAGAATGCTTGAAAGGTTAGTTGAAGGATAGGAGGTCTCAGCATGAGCCGACCTATCACGTCCATGGATATCTAGTGGTATGACATTGTCATCATCTGGTCACCAAACTAGGGAAATGGATCTTAGTTACATGGCTGAGAGAAAGGGGGTATCATCACGAGCCAACCTTTTCATTTCCATCAGGTGTTTGTGGGTGACATTGACATCACCTGCTCACCACTCCAGGGTAGTGACCTTCATGCTATTATGAAAGGAAATATAAAGAAAGAAAGATAAAAGGCAGTTGATGGGATTGGAAAAAATTCATTGTGGATGAAGGTACCACACACCCTCTACAAAGGAACCCATGAATGAGACACTATGACCCCTTGTATGTCATGATCTCTATGCCCATTGAGTTTTTACCCCATCCACCTCATACACTTTACATGGATTAGAGATGGACCTCTTGGAAGCTCTCCTTGACCTAGGGCAAAATCTACCCAATATGACACCTCATCAACCCTCCCATATTTAAGCTTAACAAGTCACATAGTGTCTTTGAGTTGTTAATTGTTTGATAAAGTAATCTTTTATGCACATGATTATATGGCTTATTTATTGATTGGATTCACTTATCATGATGTTATGATTTGAGATCCTTGGAGGGCGTGCTCATTTGTCTTTGCAAGACCTAGTTGGTGGACAGTTTTGGGAGAAAAATCCTAGCTTGGGATTCCATGGGGCTACAAGCCCACAGGTTAGATGTCAGGGGCCCGCATGCGAGATGAGAGAGATCATACTTGGAAGGCCTTGATGATGACTTGGACAACCTAGTCCACCCCTTGCCAAATGATTTGCCTAGGAGGGGAAAAACATTCCACTTTTGAGTTTGACGTCATGATATTTGGGGCTAGGGCATGGTGGTGAGGTTCCACTCTTGTAACACATGAACGTTTGAGGAGGAGAATGGTATTCACCATGATGAGAGTGCTTAGATGCTTGACACGTTGCCTTTGGAGGCCTATCCATGATTCTCCAACACCAACAACTTCCTCAAAGTGGTAAAACGTCCCCTAAAGGGGCGATGCCCTCCTAAATTAGGGTTTTATTTGTGCAAAAGTGAAATTTTAAGTGAATTGATTAATATTATTTTGTTAATGGGGAAGGATTAGGGATGTTGACCCCTAATATTGTGTTTTACTCCTTAATTTGTGGACAAACTATGTTAGCTACATTTTGTATAAATAGAGATCATAAGATGTCATTTTAATCATAACTCTCACTCTTGTGAGAGGACTTGGTCTAAAATTTTCGGCCCTCTTGTCTCTTTCTATCTCTTGT
>SNQJ01S0143473.1:0-24455 GCA_010110895.2 Picea sitchensis
AACTCCAAAGGATCTTTAAACCTTGTGCACATTCTCCATATCTGACGATCGCAAGGGTTCACCTTCCCTTCCGAATAGATCCTAAGGCTCCAACACTTCAAGTGTGGAGTCCTCTCTCCCTGTGGCCATTTACCACACCGACTGCGATTTCACAACAACGCTATACCTCCTGAGATTGTAAGCATGTCAAGTAACTCCTTGACACATCTGGAGCATTCCAGAGTCCAAAATCGGTCCTCCAAACACAATTTCCCCTCACATCCTCAGTCCAAAGACCACTTGACTGGCCCATCTAGGCTCTGCGTCAAAACCTTGGCTCTGATACCAAATTGTTGCAACCTTTCTGTTACCATACTTCGCGGAAATATAACACTCACTCTCTAATTATAAAACAACATGCATTTAAGCAATGAAACACATTTAGATCTTAGATTAAGTCTAAAAATTACTGCTATCATAATTTTAAACATGGAATTAGCATTAATTCATATGCACAATAGAATACATGATAATTATAAATACATAGACATGCAGAAACATATATTAAAACATCATCTGGTACTTATATTGGAGATAATAGTAGTTCCACCAACCAGGTGCAGGCCTTCCACAAACCTCCCGACCTTAGACCACACTTCTCATCATCTCAGCAGTAGGTCACCCCCGAGCTGGGACTAAGCTCCATCCCAGGGTAAGGAATCCTAGGCTAGGTTGAGGTTACAGGGAAAACACACAGTCACAAGTAATGAATTCTCTCCCAGGAACCACTCATACTCACTGCCGACAGACTCTCCTTCCACACATGCTTGTTCCACCCCAGGAGTATACACCTTCTCTATCACCTAGACAATCCTTCAGTTACTAACGTCCCTTGCCTTGGGTTTCAGTAACAGACTAAAACGGAAGTCTTCGAGCTCTGTGGCAGCTACATGGTTCCTTCCAAGAGTTCTCTCCTTCCTCTGCGCACTCTCTCACCTAGAGATAATCTCTCACAGGCCAAGCAACTTGTTCTTCCAACTTCAATCACCTCTCTCACCTGGAAAGAGTGTTGTACAAACTGGCCAATAAGCCACACGCAGTCCAGCACTGCGTGGCCACAACAGCCAATGGGGAAAACAGACACGAGATTTCCAACACGCTCAACAATGACAGGATGGTCTCGTGGTTATAGCTTGGGGACAAAGATTCTACACACAGGCTTGATCTGTTCAAACATAGGATGTCTTGGCTTTCTAGAAATCAACACAGGCTATCCCTAAAAACAACATAGACTTTTCCCACAGTTTCATATTTGCACGATGTCTCTTGCAGAGGTCATATGGGTTCATGCTCAGGCAGTTGAGTAGAATGTTGGAGAACCCCCATCACGGCTCATCTCAGACCTCTATTTGCATGGGCTTGGGTTGACACTTGTCACCCATGAAGCTTCATGCTTCCATCAACATGCGTTCCTCCCACCATTTGGAAATCACATGTCATCCGAAAAGAACTTAGGATAAAAACATATAATTCACATGTCTTTTGGAATAATATTAAAATATTATTCCCAAGGACTTAAGCCCCCTAGGCTTAACACTTAGCCCATTTTCCCACCTTCTAGCCCCTAATCCCTTGCCCTCTTTATGGATGCTTAGTCCCCCATCACTCATTCATCATGTCGGCTGACACGTGGCGGTGCTTATATTTTATTAATGTACCTGCATACATACAGGTACAAAATCAGGCTCTCGGCCTTCAACACTTAGGCTCTCTAGCCCAATAATCACATAAGCTCACCAACCTATATTAACTTGGCTCACCAGCCTATAGAAACATAATTACAATTCTTTTCATAAACATGATTTACAACAGGGCTCGCCCTTGGGGACATTACACCATGTTAGCATCCAAGTTAGCATATGTCAACTTAATTTCATAGAAATGATAAAAAAATAATGAAAATAACCATAAACTTTCATTGTTTTTCTAGGTTAGTAACTTGCAGGCCATTTTCGGAGGCCTAACCGACATTTTTGAGAAGAAAAATTGCAAAATAGTTATCCTTCTAGGAAACATAGATTCTACATATAAGATAATAGATCTTGGAGATATATTTATAACTATGTAAACCATTCGTCAAACAAAGTTTGTATGAGGGAGTTACAACCCAAACAATGGAAGGTAAACTTTAAGACCCATTTAACTTATGAGGGCCATAACTTCCTTCTCTGGAATCAGATAGAGTCACAGGAGCAGTCAAAAGAAATCTCTCGAGCCATAGAGGAAATCCATGGAGTCTAAACATAAATATAGACACATAAAATGCATAGGGGGACATAGAATATACATGTATCTTTCTAAGCTAAAAGGTAGATTGGACTTAAACTTCAGCAGGATGTATCTAGCAGCTTGTAGCTTAGGTAAAGATGAAACTTGGATAGAATGACCAGAATATGATTATTAAGGAACCTAATTGAGTTCTTTTTAAATTTCCTAAAAAGTAAGTACAAGGATTCTTAATCACAGTTAAAAATTGTGCCTTGTTGAAGGAGTTTTTGGGTAACAAAATGACTATAAATTTGTGTTCATAATCCATAATTGAGAAAGAGAGCAGTCATTGGAAAGGCATGAGATGGAATAATATAGGTAGGTACCCATAAATATGATTTGAGTATAATAATCTTCCAGTAAGTCACAAAATATTTACAGTGACCATAAAATGGAAAAATTATGCACATGTTACGAGAATTGTATATTGTGGTTGTATGCTCACATTAACAATAATTTTTAGAACTGTTATATTATATAATAAATTTGTTGCAAGAAGAGATTGTAGTTTATGATAAAAGATAGAAAATTGTATTTATAAAAGTGGTAAATTCAGGTATGAGGCACACGGTAGGATCGATTCTTCAAAATGTGGAATTATTTCTTGAGGAAGCTACTAGCTTAAGATATTTGTAATCAATGACTAATATAGAATAATTTCAATGGAACAATGATTTGGTAAAATAATTCAAGATGAAAAATATGCAGACAAATTCGGATGTTGAGTAAGAGAGAGATAATATAAGTGGAGTAAGTAGTGAAAGATTATTCACTCAAAAGGGCGCCAAATACAGATAGAATAGTACATTATGGGAAATACTTTTCTAAAAATACTTGCATGTAAAGATGCTAGTATTCTATTCAAGAAAGACATAGTGCATTAGCACTAGAATTCACACCTAGACTATTGTAGGTGTAAGCCTAATACCCATCAAAATATAAAATTTAAATGTTTATAAAAGGTGACAAATGGATGGAAAACTCAGTTAAAAATGTCAATCACAGATAAATCCATATAATTTAAGCCAACAAACAAGGCCTTGAAATAGCTTCAGATCAGGTTTTTTAAGAGATAAAATGATAGATGGAAGAATTGACAAGGAAAGTGTAATATGAATATCATTTACATTAGGTAACACTGACATACATATGAATAAATCTCTCTGAAATAAGAACCTAATACAACCAAAGAGAGAATACTCTGATACACTTGCATACAATATCTGAATAGATCCTTTATTACAATAAAGAAACAATCATCTAGATGAATCATTCACACAGATTGTAATCAAAGTAAGACAACAAAAGATGATCAAGAAAAGAGAGACTCATTTCCACTATTTAAAGTATCTTGGATCTAGTCCATACAACAAGGAGAAACTCTATTACAAAACAAAATCAAAATAAGAGTTCTCAGTCATACCATTCGAACCCCCCTAAGTCTTATAATGTTTTTTAAATAGCCTAAACTATCATTTCCTTCTTTAAAATTCTCCTTAAAACTTCCTCATAGGATCCTTGTTCCTAAGGGAAGCGTGGAAACATGTGTACAATAGAAAATAAACAAACTGCTATTTTCAAGGATGATGTTGGCAACATTTGCAACATTCTTTAATGGCTGATGATGTGTCCATAAGAGTGGATATTCTTTAGGCAGGTGGCCTCTTAGATCATAACTAACCTTCATAGTGTTGGTACGAATTCATCTTGACATATTTCAGCCTTCATTTCCTCCAAAATATCCAAAAATATGAGTTTGTAGCAGAATGTTGCAAACTGTCCTGAAACAACCAATTCACAATGCCAATGGTTCCAAGCACTACGAACTTTCCTGTAGTGGCTTGTTTCACTTTTTACAATGTGTTATGACCTAAAAAATAATACCCGGTATCCAAATATGTTTCATAACTTCATAACCTTGATATATAATCGGGGAAAGACACCAAAACTGATAGTTATATTTCAAAACTTATAGCCATCACCAAAAATGTTGTAGAGGAATATAACAGGAACTTTGACTAAAATTGATGTTGATTTTTTGGAATATCAATGCCTTTATATTTTAGCTCTGGATATTCTTCTGGTAGAAACCTTGGCCAACATCTCTAGGTTTCTCTTTGCCAACTCTTCTTTGAAAGGATACAATTCTGCCTTCAATTTCCTGATTTGAGCTTGATGGTATCTTCTCTGTCTATAGAGATTCTTGAGCTTCCTGTGATGGGGCATGAACCTTTTAGCTAGGAAGGTTGCCTTATGAATGGTCTCATGATACATTCCCATCAACTCCTTAAGATTCTTCCTGGAACCAAAGTCCTCCTTTTTCAACTTATTAGGTTCAACTCTTGCTTCCTTGAGTTGCCTCTTGAGCCTCTTGAAGGTGGGATTTATTTCATGTTGAGGAGTAGTGGTATCAAAAAATTCAATAGGATGCTTATGGATTGATATTTTCATTTCTGTTGAGATGAGGCCTCTGTTGTATCATCCTTCAAAAGGAAGTGTTTCTTGGTTGTTTCTCTAATAAAAGGCCTCCTAGGTTTAACCTTGTCTGCAACAATGGGTGTGGAAAAAAAAAGATTTTTTCCTTTCAAGCCTCTGTTTTTTCTTGACGGAACCTCCATAGGGATAGGGTCTTCCAGTGGTGAATTTTATCTATATGGAGGTTGTGAAGGACCTCTTGAGTCTAGTTCATTAGTGTCTCTACCAACTTTATCATTCATAGTCACCATTTTCTTCTTGCTATCCTCCTAATACATAGTCTTCTCGACAGGAATAGGACTTTGTCTCTTGGACTGTGGAGTGGGGGAAAAATCTAAATGAAACTATGATGAAGTGAGTAACTTTTCCCAATCAGTGTTTGTTTTCCTCAAATATTCCATTACTAACATCTTAATAAGGTGAGAGTGAAATACACTAGTGTCTATTTTCTTTGACTTGGCTTGAACTTTGTCAGACATCTTACTAATGCATCTAAAAATATAAAATGGAAGGTTCATGGCTTATTTTCTTATGAAGTGTAACAACATCTTGATGTTGTATTGGAACACCATGTTTAACCTCCCCTCACATGTGAAGTATCTCTATATAACCCTCAACATATTATCAAAACATTCCAGCATGTGGCTTCTAGGTACTCTTTTGGGCAAGTTGTCCTCTTGATACTCTGGATTAAGGAATTCCTTTATGAAGGGGAATAATTTAATGACATAGCTTTGAACCATTTCTCTCCAATGTTGCAACAGAGATGGAATTCTATGAAACCTCAAACTCTAGCATGCCCACCTTGGTTTTAGTCCCATTAAAATTGAGTGAAAAAACTTTGGCCACCTCTAGATGCCCCGTTTGCGTTTTTGATAGAAATTTATACAACCTACCCTCTGAAAAGATTTTTTGAACAAAGGTTCAGAGTTAAGGAGTTGCATATAATAAGTCTCTTTCCTCAAAATATCCCCTCCCTTGTGAGTCTTCTTGTGTTGTTGACTATCCATAACTACTGCTTGAGGAATTCTTTTTGTAAGGAAATTAGGGTTTAAATGACAATACTTGTTTTCCTAAAACTCACCTTGTGCATAAATTTATGCACATCACTATATACACATTAAGGTATGATATGAATCAAAATTTAAACAAGAGGGATAATGGATCAGCCACTGAGATTTATAATAAAAGGAAGACAAGTGGGAATTCTCTGCTAAAACAAGGTTTTCATGAGCATAAATATTAGTTGGTAGCATTAATGATGTATGGAATTTAAGCTTGGATCTACAGATGATCAACCATACATATCAGGTTTGATAGGGGTAAAATTCAATCGTTTAAGACTAAAATTCAAATGGATGTAGAAGACGAGGGTTTCAACAGTTATGGAACATATGGTTCACAACCCTTGGTCCAAAACACAAATTTTGTAGAGTGAGAACCATTAGTTCACAGGTCTGAGTTCAAAATCCAAATTGCCAACTTAAAGGATATTGTTAGAATATATATGACATAATCCATGAAAATTTGGTTAAATGAAGGCACTAGAAACAACGAAATCCCCTTTCACACGTTCCTTAACTACAATGATGACAAATGAATTCTTGAGGTACTTGTGAGTATGATGTGAAGTCTCCTAGTGAGTTGCAAGCAAATAAAACTGACTTTAACTTGACATCTAAATGGTTGGATAGTGACAAAGGAAAACAAATTATATATCTTGGAGGCATGAAATGTCATGGTAATGATTTTAAGATCAAAATTCTAACTCATAAGGACTATTTACCTTGCCATGATGACTAATCTCATGAAATAAAGACTATAAAATAAGGCCAAACATAACTTTGGTTATTTAAATAAAAAAATTAAGTTATGACCACAACAAGAAGGCCCAAAACCTGAGACTCATAAAACCCTATGACTCAGAAAACAAATCCAAAATGATTTTCTTACCCCTACAACTCTATGTGTTAACATAGTGTATGCATGGACATAAGATGTAACATCTCCAAGGATCAATCCTACAGTTTTGGGATAGCACTACCATGATTGTTATTAGAGTAGTGAAGTGGAAGCATGGTTGTATGGTAGAATTTCAAGGGTGAATTAATGAAGAACATGTATGCTAAAAGTGTCAGCAGATGTATAAATCAATACACTATGTGAAGATTGGTTCTATAGGCATCAAACCAAACTTTTGGAAAAGTAATTACATAAATCTCACATTATTATAGAATTCAATAAAGTTCAGGATTAACTGAAAATAATGGGAAGGTACCACTAGGTGTATGAAAAATTATTTTGAGTCTCTTGCAACACTCAAAGAACAGTGACAAAAATTAAAAGGATTCTTGATGCTATGGAGAATGTTAAGTGAAACTCAAAATAACTGAGTACATTTTCAAAGTAGAATGGGATGAAAAATTAAAAATACTCAATCATGGAAGTGATTTCTAAAGGGAATCAATAAGGGACCATGAAGAAGGGAATCATTATATTCTTTCCTTGGAATTGAAAAGTGACAACATATGAAAATAATCCATTCCAAGTGGAAAAGGGATAGGGGTGACATTCCAAGAGGTTGGAAGTATCACTGGAATCTATGATGGCAAGTAAAAACAACGTCAATTACTTCCAATTAATTATGTTCAGCTGGAGACGAAGACATATGTGCATCATTATGGTATGTTGGAGATTGACTATGAAAGTCAAGTGTGAGGATATGTGGCTAAGAAAAGAGAAGGGAATGTGGAAGAAACTACATGTACTGAATTGTTTATTCAAGGAAAGGATAAAGAAATATAGTCCTGAAAGGTAAATGGATATTGAAGATCCAAATTCTATAAAAAACATGATTGGAAATATACTTCAGTCATGTATTTTTTGGGTCTGCTAGATCCGGGAAATAGAGTGAAGATGCATATTAATATCAGCATAGTATATCGATGGAAATATAAAAGTGGCCAAGAGTGGTGGGGATGGAAAACTGCTAAGGAAAGAAATAATCATGTGCATTGATTACAGTGAGAGAACAAAAGGGATGAAGAAATTCAAGGAAAATGAGGATAGCCAGGAACAAGGGAGAAAATTTGAATGATGGAAGAAGTTATCGTAATTGTTGTAGAAAAAAATATTATATGTTTGGCAGGAAAACCATACTTAGAACAAAACTTGATTACATAAGCATTTATAAGAATGTTAAGGATGCATTCTTAGTGAATATAGATATGCATTAGTGACTGTAGATTTTTTTTGTAAAAAACCCTCTATTAGGACATAAAGTATGTGAGAATGGTAGTGGATACATATATATTATTTTAAACATCAAAGAACAAATGTTACTCAACATTAACATACTTCAATATTACAAAATAATTTCTCATTTACATCCTACATTGAAAATTTCATTATACAATATCATTGATACTAACAAAATAAATCATAACACAAGGCAATCCAGGATATCTACCCATCAAACCTACCTGAAATGTTAGGACTTCCAAGACACATAATCAACCCTCAAGTCAAGGATTCATCCGATGGATTTTGACCATTAAATATCTCAATAATGGAGATTTTTTTGAGGAACAAGGAAGCATGTAATTCATGTACCCAAACTCAAATCTAGACTCAAGATTAAATAACAATAAAGTACTTAATCATAACACAAATTTAATCAGTCAATTCCTCAAATACTAGACAAGGTTTCCTTCTCTTAAAGGTTACAATAACAATAATTAACCATCATCTAGATAATATTCCATCTCTTTATGAAATCTATCATATAATTATTACTCACTATTAAACAAAAATCTCTTCCTTCAAGGAAATACAAGCATCAATCATTATTCAATATTGTAACAACACTCCATTGTACAAACCAAGTAAGTAGATGCTATGAGTTAGCATAATATATATATATATATATATATATATATATATTAAAGAGAAAGGAAGAGAAGAGAAAAACTCTGAACCACTGAGAGGGAATGATAAGTTTACTCTGCACTTTATGAGCTAAAAATACATTGTGATGAACTATTTTTGCACCTGTGTGATTGTATGTTATGACAATGAGTTAAGATTTTGTTTTAATATCAAAAGATTTTCTTCTGAGTGTCACAGTGTAAGTATTCCTAATTCCAACCCAGAAGTGCGTAGATGGGCCCTTTGGAATCCCAATCTCAAGAGAAACAATGCATGGTGTGTGCAGAGACCATTCAAGGCGGGCGAAGGCCTTAAACTTATAATGAACAAAGCTCAAGAGAGATAGTAAAAAAATTACATAGATAAGGTGCCAGAGGCACGCAGGTGACTTTTCCAAGTCCCAAGCTCAAGAGGGAGATGCACCATGTACATTAGAGTTCACTTCAATAAGTGACAAAGATCGGGATAAAACGCGTGTGCAGGGTTTCCAGTGGGGACTCAAGGAGCGTAAACTCCCTTGATTAAGAACTCATGGATGAGATCTTCTCATGAGGAGTTGAAATCACCACAATCATTAGATTAGATAGGAGGAGCGTACTTGTTAATCCATGAGTCCTTTGGACTTCGTCACTTTTGAATATTTGAGTTGTTTGTATTAAGTGACCCTTAAGCCCAAAGTCTCAGAGTGTATCTACACCGTAGATCAAATAGAAAACGTGAGACGTTGGATCCTCAAGGGGCTAAACAATTCAAAAAGTTGAGTCATAAATGTCTAAGGGATATGAAACTCCGAAGCTCCAAAGTCCCAGAGTAAACGATGACCATGGATTTAGATATCGAATGAGGGTCATCAAATCTCTGAGCCTTCTTCCTTCAAAAGTTCAGTAGTTGAGAACTCCGATGAATTTGAGTCATAGTTGTTAAAATTTAAGGAACTCCCTGAGTCCCAAATCCTGAATTGGACATCAAGCATTGATCAAAGGAGAGTGTGAGCCGTTATATCCACGAGCCCTTCAGTGGTTCGAAGATCCGGGTGAATTATTTCAATGTTGTTGGTGTAGAGAAACTTTGAAGCCTAGAGTTCCATAGTTTCAGACTAGATCTCCACCCTAGATTCTTGGGTGAGGATAAATCCCACCAATATTCCAATTAAAGTCATAACCAATGACGAAGGAAAGTTGAAGGATAGGGTAGAAACTCCATCTACTGGTCAAACACAATTATCATCGAGTTTGGCTAGTAACACTTTGGATAAATGGGAGTGTTGGAGTTGAAGAAGCCTCCAGATCATCGGAGTCTCGGAGCTCTGAATAAAACCTTATTGGAAATAAATGGTTCCATCCCGCGGTCACATGAAAACTGCCAAGGTAAAAATGAGCTAACGCCTACAATTAAATTCCAAGAAGAGAAGGTCTTAGTTTTAAGTTCTCAGAAATCAAATTAGATACAACGATCAAGACGACTTCAAGTTCAAAATTTGCAAAACTATTTTACCGTGACTACAAGTAGTTCAATTTTAGAACTCAATGAATTTTACAGTGGCCATACAAGTATTAAAAAAATTTGATATATCCCCCCTTCTCTCCTCAGGATTCCGCGACCTCCCGGTCAAGGATATTCAATTCACTAAGTCGAATCAGATCTTCAGGCCCCTACTAGACCCTGAAATCAATTCACATAGGCATCGTTTTGGTTACCAATGCAGTATTGATTCCCTGCACACACCTTTTCTTGTGCTTCTGGTAACACTAAGTGGAGAGCGTTATCTCTTCTTCTCTCTTTCTCCCTGAGTTTCAATACTCTGGAGTAAATATACACTCTCCACGTGTCCCTCCATTCATCAATGAATCCTATGGATTTTTGCCTTTGGGACTTGTGACCTTAGAGACTTTTACTCTCCAAATTTCCCGAAGTGTCCTATCACCGAAGTGATAGATATGACGCCACATATTTAAACAACGGACGACTAGGATGCTTCCTTACCTATGGAGATTCAGACAACTTTCTCTCAATGACTCTACTTCCTCTTGTCTTTTATGATTTCCATGATCTAATGACATGTTTCCTTCTCAGATCGATGACCACAATGGACTTTGCAAAAATTTATTTTTTCTCCACACAAATATTTCATAGATTTGTCTCCCAGACTTTCTGATCTACTGCAACATATCCTCTTGCTACCAACGACTTCAATTTTATTTTTCCTCTTCGAGACTTCATCGATCCCACTCCTTAAACACTTCCAAACCTATGAATAAACAAAGTTCCAAAGGACTCTAAGCTTGCCTCCTCGCAACTTTCACAAATCTCACAATCTGGAAAGATCTCGGTTCCTCCGAATGGATCTTGCTCATTTATTGGGAATTTTTCAGTGGGCTCCTCCCTACTGAATAACTTTCGTCCACTATCTCTTCTGATATTGTTCCTCCTTGAACACTTTAACCTCTTAGAATGACTTCTTATATGCTTATCCAAATGTCAAACCTGCGCACACCTTGCAACAAGCTTCTTTCACTTAATCCCTTTGTGGGAGACTGTGCAATCCTTGCAACATTTCTTACACGACTTAATTGTTCCTCCTGAACAATATGACATTGAGTGTGTTTTTCCTATGCACACCTTTGTGGTTCTCTGTACTCTTTGAAAATACAGATTCAAGTTATCTATCCTAAGCTTCTGATTCAAAATAGACTTCTGTCAATGCACTCCTTAGGGACCTTATACTGCTTGCATATAAATCTCCACGTTATCTCTCATGATTAGAGGTCAAAATAGACTTTTGTCAATGCACCTTGTAGACACTATGCACTCCTTGTGAGCTAGAGTAAGAAGAGAAACAATTGAAACTTATCGAATCCTCACAAATTCATACATTAAACCATGTAAAATACGGTATAACATAACAACAAGTAATAATAGAGAATTGCAATTAAACAAAAAAATCCTACCATTCATTCAAATAGACCATTAACAATAACACCAAACTATTTTTAGATCAATTCTTCTCTGTTATATTCATTTAAACGATATGTACATGGGCTCATACAAAATTAAATAAGTTTGAGAAAGAATCAACAATAACTTCTTCAATAATTCATGACCTCATTTGGGGAGACAATACACATGTTATGCAAGAGCTCATGGAGCCTTTTCCCTCAGAGCTACCTTAGAGATATCCTATATCAAATTAAGAAAACTTTCAAATACTAAATGTGTACAATAGCGGTCGATTTCTGGAAAGATAAGAGTGAATGCTTAAGATATGTTATGCTATTAACTACATTAAAAGAAAATACAATCTTCCTTGATCTCACACGATGGTTCAACCTCTTAAGATTTAAGATATTCTTTAATTACAGTTCTTTTCAAAATATTTACGTGACATGCCACTTTAAAATTTAAAGCACATAAAAATGCACCGGGGTGTTGAGTTTTCCTCCACTTGTGCTTTGATGATGATGCTCTTGCATCATACTCCCTCTGGACAAAAATTCATGGAGTCATGTCCATGAGCTTCTCTGTGACTTTCCATGATTTTTGATATTTTATTCATTTACCCAAATCACATATTCTATTGGGTTTCCTTTCCACTTTACCAAGTACTTAAAATAATTCTTTCTCATGGTCTTCTTACCAATCCTTGGCTCTATGATCTCCTCCATCTGCATCTTTTCTACTATAGGCATATGCTTCTCCCATTAGATCTCTTTTTGATCTTAGAGTCCTTTGGTATCTTCCTATGGGATACAAGTCTAAATTTTGAATATGGAGATATGTGCTTTTCATCCTCTGGCGACTCATCTCATAAAATTAGCATAAATTTCCCTTAAGAGATCTTGCATGGTCCTATCTTCTTCATTTCAGTTTGTTATATGTTCCCCTTGGGAACCTTTCCCTTCCTCAGGGATCTGCGGAACTTGATCTCCATTAATTGAATTCTCACCTATGCTAATCATTCATTTATATTCTCTATTGTTTGTTTGCAATTGCTCTTTGATCCGATTATGAAGCTTCTACATTTCTACTGCAAAGTATTTTTCTCTAGTTCTTGTGAATTCATCCTGCTCCAAATCTCTCAACTTTGATACTCCTTTTGGATTCATTCCATGAAATTATATAGAATGGACTCTTTCATGTACTCATGTTTGGTGCGTTATTGTATACAAACTCTACTTGTGTTGAATTTGATCCAGTGTGGCTGGTGTTCAGTGACCAAAATCCTCAACAAATTTCCTAGACTCATATTCACCACTTCATTATTTTCATGCATTTGAGGGGTGATGCCATGATGAACTAGGGACACTTTTTCTCGGTTTCTTCCACAATGTCCTTCACAAATGACCAACAATTTAGTGTCTTTGTGTGAGACAATACTCTTGGGAATCCCATGAAGTCTCATAACTTCCTTGAAAAGCATATTTTGCAGTATGTGTTTCATCGTTGGTTTTCTTGCATGGAATAAAGTGTTCCGCATTTGAGAATCTATCAACTACAAAATATATCGAGTCACTTCCCATTTGTGTTCTTGGCAATCCCCAACATGCAATACATTCTTATTACATCCTAGAGCCTATCTAGAATGGGCAATGGTTGATAGAATCCATTGTTTTGTCACTTTCCCTTTACATACTAGAAAATGTACGTTTTGTTTCAAGTTCTTCACTTCTTCTCTCATGCATTAATAGTATGAATTGTTCAGCTATGAAAATGTGCTTTCATGGCCAAAATGTCTGCTAGACCTCCACTATGTTTTCTTTCAATAGGTTGTCTCTCATCGAAGAGCACTTTGGTATGCATAAATGGCTACCTTTAAACCAAAATCCATATTGAATCAGATACTCTATCCACTAGCTCCTGTCTCTAAGTACATGATGTGCACATGCTTCCATGCCTCTTTAAAATCTAAATCATCACAATACATCTCCTTAGGGTGTTGGAACCCTAAGGTTTTCACTTGGAACTCTTGTAAGTCGGACATCTGGTAATGCATCAACAAATTTGTTAACATTACCATAAATATGTTTTAATGACAAAAGTGAATTTTTCATAAACTCTATCCAATTAGCATGCCTTTGATTTAACTTCTCCTATATTGTTATGAATTGTAAATCTTGATTATCGCTATAGAAAAAAAATTCTTTTGGAACAAGATAGTGACTCCATTTCTTTAAGGCTTAGTGCATAAAATTCTTTGTCATATGTAGGTAATTCCCTCTTGAACAATCATTCATCTTCTCCACTAAAATATGCAACATGTTTATTTTAATGGCTCAGCGGCCGCCTCAATTGGTACTCCACTAGCATCCATTGTACTTGAAACATCTTCACAGAAATCCCTATTTCTTCTATCCATAAATACTTGTGTCTCTTTTTCACTATATCTAATATTGGTGCACAAAATTCTGTGAAATTTATAATGAACTTCCGATATAAAGTTTCTAATCCATGGAAGCTTCTCATATAAAATATGCTCCTTGTTGATGGCCATTCTCTTATTGCTCCCCTTCTCTAGATTATTCTCAATTCATTGAAGGGATTACAAAACCCAAGTAAAAGAGTTATGTATTCATAAAAGAGGACTTGTTTAAGTTTATCAACAACTTCTCCCACAACCTTCTCATTACTAATGTTAAGGTGCACGAAATTCTCTTCTTAAGTTTGGTGAAGACTAATATATCATCAGTCTAACCACAATCACAAACTTACCAATAAAATATTTTAATACCACATTTGTCAACCTCAAAGAAGTACTTGGGGCGTTTTTCAAGACAAATGACATAACAAATAATCCTTATACAACCCTTCATTCATTTTGAAAGCTATTTTCCACTCATCACCTTCTCTCATTCTTATCTGATTATATCCACTTTTTAGGTCTATTTTTTGAAATTAAATTTTTTCTCAGCTCAAGAAATCCATTAAGTCATTCATCACAGGGGAAAGGAAATATATACATGATGGTGATTTTGTTTATAATGTGATTCTATACACATTCTCCATCCTCCACATATTTTTTAGGACTCAACAGATTTATTCTTGCACATGGAATCAAGCTTTCTCTGACTAATCCTTTGTCTAATAGATCTTGAGCCTGTATTTTCACCTCCTCGTTCTCTTGAGTTTTCAATCTGTATGCTACTTTGTTTTGTAAACTTGCTTTAGGTATAAGATCATTGTGATGAGTTATAATTATGATATGTGGCAACGAACGAGGTATTTCGTACACTACTATGTCAGTGAATTCTTCTAGCAGTTCCTGAATTTTATCTTGTAGATCATCTATCGAAGTACTTGTTAAGTTGACTCTAGGTTTTCTCACCACCGCGAATTGCATCTCATGTTCCTTCTTGACTTCCCTCAAGAGTTCCTTTAGCCTCATAGAAATTATACTTGTGTTAGCTTCTTCCTTTACTTTCTTATAGATCTGTGGTAGTAACATGTGTGTCCTACCATTTTTTCCTATAGAATTATAATTTTTCTCCCATCATGAATGAAATTCTGTCAAATTCCTTGGTCCCCAAAACACATGGCATGCATCCATGGGAATGAAATCACGTAATATTTCATCTCTATATCCTCTTACTTTAAATTCCAACTTGGCATTGTTTGAACACCATTACTGTTGTCCTTTGTGCAGCCATGGACTCTACTTCTAATTTCGGATGTGAAGTCATATCCAACTCCAATTTATCCACCGACATGTGGATACCAAGTTATCAGTTCTCCAAATTTCAATTACCACCTTGCATACCAAGTCTTTGTTCTTGCAAGTAGTTCTAAACAAAATATTCCCTCTGCCTTGTTTTCCACTTCTTTCTCGAGACTCAGAGAACCCTCCTCATCATCAAGGACTCCCATATTTTTCACCTTCTTCCTCAACATTTTAAACATGCGCTTCGAGAATGTCGACTTCTTTCCTCCTTCTTTCTTTCTCTTGGGTCATTCCTAAGACATGTGTCATTTTTTTCCATAGGCATATCACTTCACCTCTCCTCCTTCACCTCTTCCTCTTCCTCTAGGAAAAGATTTCTTCCACCATGTTGTCTCCTCAAGGAACTTCCTCCTCTTTCTAAGTGGCTATGTGGTTCTCTGGTTTTCAACCTTGGGCTTATTTTCCTTGTCATGGAAAATTCCCTTACTATGTTTGGAATTCTCCCTCTTTATTTCGCTTGCTTTCCTCTTGTTTCTTGGTTAATCTGCTTTTGCCTTGATGCGATTATGATGAGAGAATCCTCCACTTGTCCTTCTTGTTATCATCTTTGATTTCATCCTGGATTTCATATCTTAGGACATTAATATGCAGAGCCTTTTCATCATATTTTTTTCTCTTTGTCTAGCCACGATGTTCAACTTATACAATTCCCTACGTGTACTCTTTTACTATCAATCCCTTTATGTCGAGGTTACATGGTACACAGACATATATCTAGCAGATCTTTCATTATGAATTTAGCTTTAAGCTTGGCTACCATTCTATCTCGGTTCTTGTTTCTTACCTTTACATATTATATCAACCTGCAGTTCATCCCTTACAGTGTTGTGTGTCCCTTCAATTTGGTGACAACTTGTTTTACTTTCTTCTCATCATAAACTTCTTCATAGTCAAAGTACTTTTCCATTTCTCTTATTCAATCAAACAATTCTTCAACATCTAATTTTCCTTACCGTGCATGAGGATTCCTCTTGATCTTGGCTCTAAATTGACAATAGCTTTCAGCAAGCATTCTTCTACATCATCTTCTATTACAACTTCTACAAATTCCCTTTTTTCTCTCTCCATCTTGGCCATTATCCAACATCAAGTGTTCTTATTTGTGTTGTCTCCATAGCATCTAATATTGCACAAAGTTCTCTCATTTCTCTTTCCACAACTCGATTATCTACAAGTGGGTTTGTACATCTTCTAGGTGGCATGGTGCTGAAATTTCTCCACACAAAGCTTAAAAGAAACCTTTTTTTCTAATACCACTTGATTTTATCAGACTATCTCCTCTTTCATACATAAATTAAAATTTGTAGCTCTGATAGCACTTGATGCAAACCCACTACTCACCCTCGGGGTTGCGCGACCTCCAGGTCAAGGATATTCAAATTCAGGTCGAATCACATCTCTTGAGGGCACCTTTTAGTCTGAAATCCAATTCCCACCCGCAGACTTCTTTTCGTACCAAGGCTTGATTCCACACGCACATTTTCTTAGCTTCTAGTAACACTAAGTGGTGAGTGTTATCTCTTATTCTCTCTTCCTCTTGGAGTGTCAATCCTCCAAATTAAATCTCCTCTCTCCATGTGTCCCTCCATTCATCAATGACTCTTGATTTCAACCTTTGGGACCTATGACCTTTGGGACTTTTACTCTCCAAATTTCTTGAAGTGTCCTATCACCAAAGTGACAGATCTGATGCCACATATCTAAACGCTTGAATGACTAGGATGATTCCTTACCATTGGAGCTTCGACCGACTTTTGTTCAATGGCTCCACTTCCTCCTCTTTTTTCGGGACTCCATGATCTAATGATGTGTGTCCTTCTCAGATCAACAACCATGATTGATGGAATTTGGCCAGCAGTTAACCCTAGGGTCGGACTTCATTATGGGATCTTTCAATTTCAGCCCTTAGAGTCTAACTGGCTCTTATATTTCCTCTCGAAAATTCCTTACACACTTAACTGAGTGTATTTCACAGGTCTTTCTAAGTTATTCTCATGTGATCTTTGCACCAGCATGAAATCCATGATCAACACCCAAATGAAATTGAGACTTTCCCCTTTTCCTTTCAAGATACCGGATTTCATGAGTTCGCGAATCCCTATTGTCAGAATTACCTTCACGTCTTACGACCTATAGAGCCAAAATGCCAAACACTAGATCCTTCTCACCACTAACTTCATCTTTCCACTCATCATGATTTTGCGATTTGTGATGATGTGCTACTCTGTCTCTTGATTCCTGGAGTCTCAAGTCTAGTGCTTGAGAATGCTCCTCCACTGCGGTTCCTTCCCGTTTGCATTTTGTTATGCTTATCACCGGAGTGCTTTGCTCCTTATCCAGCGAGGAATCTTGAAGCGTTGATTCCTAAAATCTTGGGATATCACGCCCATGATTCACGATTTTGGCTTTCCTCCCGCCCGTGTCCCAATCACTGCATCTCAGGACCTTTGAAACCCCGAATTGCAAAGTTTGGAAATTCTTAACTTGTCACTCTTCGCCTTTATAAACGAAAACTCTTTTCATGTTCATGGATTTGATCAATCAAAGGTTTCATCCACACTTTGAACTTATGACCCCGAAATGCCGAAATGAACTTGACGGCCCAATAATTGAAATCAGTGACCCATGTTGAATCCTACCTTTCGAAAGATGGATCACATTCAGCGCTGCTTCCAAGTAACTTTCTTGATCTTACGGGTCCCTCGCTATTTGAGTTCTCCTCAATTATTTGTTGATTTCCTCGAGAACCTAGAAACAAAATGCGATACGCAATCCTTCTCTGGGGCATAACTTCTCCACAATGACTTTAGTTTCCTTCTTTCTCTTGAATGATTCAAGGGCCTAACCCTTATGAGATTTCTTATGGCTTCGGGTCTTCAAGACTCTTGCACTCCTTCGGAAAAACTCAAATGCTTATTGCTTGAACTCGGCTCTGTTACTTCTTGAAACAACAGTCCTTCAATATCTCAACCTTGGTCTATGTGTTCTAAGGTCTCAACCAACACGGGCTGCTGAGTCCACACACGCTGATCTTTCAATTTCGACCCTTAGAGTCTGACTGGATCTTTTATTTCCTCTTGGAAATTCCTTACACACCCAACTGAGTTTATTTCATAGGTCCTTCTGAGTTATGATCATGTGATCTTTTCACTATCATGAACTCCATGATCAACACCAAACTGACGACAGGACTTTCCCTTTTCCCTTCGGGATACCCGGATTTACGCAAGTTAGGTAGATCATTTGTCGAGGAGCACCTTACCTCTTGACCTCAAAACACGAAATACCAAAACTAGACCCTTCTCGCCATTGACTTCAGCTTTCCACTCATCATTATTTTGGGAGTTGCGATGATGTGCAACTCTATCTCTTGACTCTCAGAACCCCAAATGCAGATGTCGAAACACTCCTCCACAGTTCCTTCACGTTTCACATTTTCGGTACATCTTATGTGGAGTTCTCTACTCCTTATCAACGGGGAATGTTGAAATGATGATTCCCAAAATGCTGACAAATATCCTGCTGCAATTCCTAATTTCGGGCTTTCCTCCCTAAACGTCGATCCGCTCACCCTCGGGACTTTAGAAACCAATTGTGAAGTTCTGGAATTTCGAACTTGTCACTCTTCACCTTTATACACAAAAAACTCTTTTTTTGTGGTTTGAGAGAGTCGACCAAGGTTTTTTACGCCGAACATGACCTTGAAATGTCGAAGATGATCTCAGCGGTCCAATGATGAAATCAGCGGTCCATGTTGAATCCTTCTTCGAAGGTGGATCTTTCCAATGCTTAACTTCCCCCACAACTTTCTTAGATCCTACGGTCCTCTCTGTTTTTGGAGTTCTCCTTGGAGAATTCCGACCATTAGTTTCTTCATGAACTACGGCTCAAAATTGACTCGTGATCCTTCGGGGTGTAACTACACCTTAACTTGAGATTCCTGCTTTCTCTTGAATGATTGAAAGGCCCCAACCCTTCTGATATTTCTTCGCAAAATTAGGTCTTCAAGGAGACCCCTGCATGCACTCCGCTAACGCAATGCGTTCAAATACTTGATGTACTTGAACTCCGACTCATTGCACTTTCTCATAATAGCAGTCCTTCGATCTGCAACCTTAGTTGATAAGTTATAAGGTCTTGACCAACCTGGCATACACACCTTGCATGGCTTTGTGCTCATCTTGCACTTCTATTTCAATGAGAACAACGGTATCCCTCACGATCTTCCAAAGATGAACTCGAGCGTTAGATCAGCACTCCTTGCGGACGATTCAATTGTACTCTTTGCAGGAACTCTTGCTTAGATTGAGAAACAATTGAACCTCATTCTCTTTCTCTCTAGACTTTAAACATTCAGCATGAAATCATACATGCCGCAGTGTGGAAACAAATTATAGCGAGGAGAGGAATAAACAAGCTGTAAGCATACTATTATTTACCATGTATGAGCCGAGCTTATCCTTAACACCATAAGTCGAATCAAAGCTTCATGTATTAATTCGGGACTTATGTACATGGGTTCTCCCTCTGCAAGTCTTTGCTACAACTCTCCTCTTATTTATGCTAATGTGCTTAATGATCTCTCCTATTACAATGATATAGGGTGAGGGGGTGTCCTTAATTAGATTTTCCCTTCTATGCTCTAAAATGTCTAATCTTCATTCAAACCTGCCTACTTTCGGTTTAGATGGCAAATGCCTTAATGTTTCTGATTGGGAGAAATGCGGCTCAAGATCTATTTTACAATAATCCTTATTCATAAATGTGCGTATGCCTTCCTTAACTATTTCATTATTATTCCTTCCTTAGTCTTTCAAAATATTTCAAAACATTTTCATCATGTGAAAATGTGTTTGCACTCAATGGCTGTCTTACGCCTCTGCGCTTCCAAGCTTGTTCTTTGGAAATGTTCGCATCATACTCTCTGGCTTTGAGAATTTTCATGGACTCCACATTTTCCTTGAGTTCTTACCGCAGTCTTTCCATGCTTCTGAATTCATTTACAAATATTTCAATTCATAAAATCCCCTTGGATGCATTCCATGCACAATTTGGAATGGACTCGCCTTATTAACTGTTGATTGAGTCATTGTAAGAAAATTCTGCATGTGGTAGAATGTGGTCCCAGCGGCTGTGGTGAATTAGGTCACTAGGCTCCTTAGAAAATCTCCCAAGCTCATGTTTTAACTACGTTTTCCCATCACGATAGGAATGATAGGGTTGAGATAAATGACAAACTTTTCTAACTTCTTCCATAAATTCCTCAAAATGTCCCACAAACTTGGTGTCTCAATTTGAAACTATACTTCTTAGGATGATAAGTTGAGATAAATGACAAACTTTTCCCCAACTTCTTCCATAAATTCCTCCAAAAATGTCCCACAAACTTGGTGTCTCAATTTGAAACTATACTTCTTGGCAAACTGTGAAGTCTAACGACCTCTTTGAAAAACAGGTTTGCAATATGTGTTGAGTCGCTGGTTTTCTGGCATGGTATAAAATGTTCCATCCCTGAAAATCTATCTACCACCACAAAGATTGAATCAAATCCTCTTTGCATTCTTGGCAGTCCCAATATAAAATCTTTGCTCACTGCATCCCACAACCTTTCTGGTATGGGTAATGGCTGGTATAACCCTGTGTTCTTCCTTTTTCCCTTTGTGTGCTAACAAAGTCTACATCTATCCACAAATATTTTTACATCAGTCCTCATCCCTGGCCAAAAATGTGAGCCATTTAATTTCGAGAATGTTTTGTCATGACCGAAATGTTCGACCAATCCTCCACTATGTTTTTCTTTCAACAGATTCTCCATCATGGAGCATTTTGGAATACATAATTGATTTCCTCTCAATAATAATCCACCCTGGATCATATATTCATTCCATTGGCTTCTATCCCTGATAATTGGATTCTCATATGCCTCATACACCTCTTTAAAATTTGGATCGTCTCTATACATTTCTTTGAGATTATCAAAACCCAAAGTTTTGACTCTGAACTACTGCATAAGAAAACATTTACTGCTCAAAGCATCAATAACTTTGTTAGCAGTTCCAGAAATATGTTTAATTAAAAAAGTAAATTTATTCATATATTCAACCCATTTAACATGTTTTTGGTTCAACTTCTCCTGTTGAGTCACGAATTGGAAAGTGTGATTATCGTTGTACAAAACAAACTCCTTACAAACCAAATAATCTCTCCACTTCTTCAATGCTTGTATGACAACATAAAATTCTTTGTCATATGTCGAGGACTTAACCTTCACCTCATTAAGTTTCTCACTAAGTATGCGACTGACCTGTTGTCTTGGCTCAAGACCACTCCAATTGCAAACCCACTGGCATCACACTTGACCTAAAACATCTTACTGAAATTTGGCAACACTAGAATTGGCTATTCAGTAAACTTTTTCTTCAGTAAGTTGAAACTTTTTTCTGCTTCCTCTGTCTAATGAAAATATTTTTGTCTTTTCCTCACCGTGTCCATCATCGGTGCGCTAATCCCACTAAAATTTTGGATGAATTTCCTGTAGAAACTAGCTAAACCATGGAAGCTTCGAACTTCAAACACACTTTTCGGCGATGGCCAATTCTTAATCGCCTCTACCTTATCTGGATCCATTTTCAGCTCATCTGTAGAGATAACAAAACCCAAATAAATGAGTTATGTCCTCATAAATGTTGATTTCTTCATATTTATCAGCAACTTCTCTTGCTGTAATCTCCTCATCACTGTAGCTAAATGCTTCAAGTGTTTTGTTTCTGTCTTGTTGAAAATCAATATATCATCAAGATATACAATGACGAATTTTCCTATGAAATCCTTCAGTTCTTCATTCATCAATCTCATGAAAGTACTAGGAACATTTGTTAAGCCAAATGGCATAACAAGCCATTCATACAACTCTTCAATCATCTTGAATGTTGTCTTCCATTCATCACCTTCTCTCATTCAGATTAGATGATATCCACTTTTTAAATCAATCTTTGAAAAAAACTTTTCTCCACTCAAGCAATCCATCAAATCATCCATCCTTGGTAATGGAAATCTATATCTAATGGTAATCTTATTGATTGCCCTCAAGTCTGTACACATTCTCTAGCCTCCATCCTTGTTTGGGCTGAGAACTGTTGGAACAACGCATGGACTCAAGCTTTCTCGAATCAACCCTTTGTCCATTAAGTCCTGGACTTGTCTCTTGAACTCTTCATTCTCCTGTGGTGTTAACCTGTATGCTGTTTTTTTTGGTAAACAGGCTCCAGGTATAAGATCGATGTGATGACTTATTCTTCTGATCGGTGGCAACGAAAAAGGTAGTTTGTACACTACTATATCAACAAACTCTTCCAACAACTTCTAGATTTCCTCTGGTAAATCATCCACTCTTGTATTGGTTAAAACAATTCTAGGCTTCCTGACCATGATGAATTGTGTATCTTCCTTCTTCTTAAGCTCCTTAAGAAGTTCCTTGCCACTCATGAGAAGAACATTGTTGCTCACTTTTGGTTTCATTTCTTTATCCTTAATCAACGGAAACATGTGAGTTCTCCCATTCTTTTCCAGGGTGTATGTGTTCTTCCTCCCATCATGAATCACATTCCTGTCATATTGCCATAGTCTACCCAACAATAGATGACAAACATCCATGGGAATGACATCACATAGTATTTTATCCTTATATCCTCCTATTTTAAATTCAACTAAACATTGTTTAGTGACATTTACGTTATGTCCTTTTTGTAACCACGAAACTTTGTATGGGCTTGGATGTTCAATAGTCTCCAGCTCCAGATTTTCTACCATCTCTGTAGAAACGAGATTTTCTATGCTACCACTATCCACAATGACTTTGCGTACCCTGTCTTTGGTCTTGCAAGCAATCTGAAAAATTCTGTTCCTTTGGGTTGGGTTCTCTGCCTCCTTCTCTGGTGTTTAGAGAAATTTTATCATCATCAGTGATCTTTCGCCCTCAGCAACTTCTGCCTCAACATTCCATCCTTCTGCTTCGGCAATGTGAGTTTCACCTCCTTCTTTCTTTCTATCTGGACATTCATAGGATTTGTGTCCATTTTTTCCACAGGTGAAGCATTTTATTTCTCCACCTCTGCCTCTTCCTCTTCCTTTGGTTCGAGGAAAAGTATTTCTATCAGCATACTATCCTCTCTATGAGCTTCCACCTCTCTCAGTTTGAGTTTGAGGTTTCTTCCACTCCTCTTTAGGTTTCTGATTCCTGTCTTGGGCAATTATTTATCCTCTGGCTTGACTTCTACCTCAGCCTCTCTAACCTTGCTTCCACCTTAGCTTTTCTTCAGCTTTCATATCCATCTGATAAGAATCTTCTACATTTCGAATGATCATCATGCTCATCTCATCTTGGATGTCATATCTTAGACAATTCATGTACATGACAAACTTTTCATCATCACTTTCCCTATGACCTGCTTTGATGTTTAGTTTGTAGAATTCTTCAGTGTACTCTTTCACTATCATCGACTTCTGTCTCAAATTCTGCATTCTCCGAAACAGAGTGATTTGATAATCCTTGGGTATGAATTTTTCCTTCATCTTCACAACCATTCTATCCTAACTCTTGATTTTCTACTTGCCTTTATAGCGTCTGTCAGCCTGCAGTTCATCCCACCATAATGCTACATGTCCTTTAAGTCTCATGATAGCATGTTTAACCTTTTTGTCTTCCTCAATATCCTCATAATCAAAATATTTATCCAAATCTATAATCCAGTCGAGAAGTTCTTCTACATCCAGGTTTCCTTCATATACTGGAATGTCCATTTTCGCTCTGGCACCTATCCTTGCAACAACCCTGAATAGGCATTCATTTGGTGCATCTTCATCTGCAACTTCTTCTCCCCCATTTCCATCTTCATTTTTACTTTCAGTCTTACTAATATCCCCAACGTTGACTGTGCGCCTCTATGTTGTCTCCATGGCATCAAGCCTAGCACGCAGTTCACACATTTCTCTTTCCACTACTAGATTAGGCATTGGCCTCTCTCTCCTTCTTGGC
>SNQJ01S0143475.1:0-24455 GCA_010110895.2 Picea sitchensis
CTTTGTAATGCAAAATTAAAGAACATCCATCAAGCACATGAGCACATAAACATGTAAGCAAACCATCTATGAACAAGAATTGGTAACGGAGTTCACCAGACCCCCTGGCTACATCTCCGGGCCACTTTCCAAATGGGAAGGCCGATAGATTAATTATTCAAATGCTTACAAAGTGACTTCTGAATTATGTCTGTTATATATAGTAACAGACTTCAACAACAGCTCGAAGATGAAATTCTGAGACTTTTAAGTATGATCATGGATACCTTTCTGTGTATCTGGAAGATTCTGTGAGAACTTTTCTGTTTGGATGCCTGAATGCAAAAACTGAAGTTGGATCTGGAATCCTTGCGAAAAACTAAGACTTTTGAGTATATACTCGATATATTTCAGAAACTGAACTCAGAATGCCCTTCTTGGCACAATTCTCAAAATTTGTCTTTGATCTGTACAGTCCATACGTCCTTAAGATGCATGAAAACTCAGAACCACCTCGATCTACATGCAAAACCACCTCAATCTGTGTGAAAATTCACTTCGGTCACTGTGCAGAACCACCTCGATCTACGTGTAAAACCACCTCGGTCCACGTGCAAAACCATCTTAGTCACTATGAAAAACCACCTCGATCTGTGTGCCAGTCTCTGTCTGCATCAAAACTCCCACACCTCGGGATTCATGCCCATGTCTCATTTAAATAATGAAAAAACACAATGGTTTAGGGGTGCATGAGCTATGGACCACGCGCCCTCTGAAATGCCCCAAATCTCGACAAATTTTAAGGTTTTCGTGCCACTTCTTGCCACGTCCCATGGTGGTGGCGCATTGGTAGATATGGTGGTTAGGAGGTCGGAAGTCTCGAGATCAAACCCGCGGGCTTCTCCTCCCACGCATATGTGATTGGCTTACCATATGATATTTGGCGCGATTTGGTTTACCATATGATATTTGGTTTAACATATGATATTTGTTATATATTTTTTGGCTTGAAGCGATTTGATTTACCATATGATATATCATATTGTTTAACATATGGGTGGTACGTTTATTACATACCATATGTTTTAATATATGTTGTGGGTTTTACATATGGTTGGTGCATTATATGGTTGGCATTTATCACATATGGTTTGGTTTAATATAACATTTAAATAACAAGGGGGGACCTCAGTGTTGGGAAGGTCAAGGTCTAAGCCCTTTTACCCAACCATGGGGTCATGGTGGCCTTTTCACAGGGTCTTGGGTTCAATTCCCATAGCCCCAAATTACACCATTTCTAACCATTTTTCACCATCTTTGACGAAACTTCCACTGTTGATATATTTGTTATCTGGAGGCCATTTTTCCGGAAATGAACATCCCCGGAAAGCTGTTGACGAGCTCTTCCACTTTGTAATCTTTACTTTTCATTTTGAATACTTCAACTCTATTGAATTTTGAGATGATCCACCTGGATCATTGAATAATGACCCCATAGCCCTAGGATAAGACATTGAATCTGCTTGTTCTTGGAAGCTCACAGGGAGCATGCCATCCCCTGTGGAGCCAATGTTATCACATGTAGTTTTTATGGGTCAATTTATCCTTATATTTTTTATTTTTTATCCTTAGCCTTGTTTAAGTTTTACTTTTGATCTCCTCCTTATGGTTTTCTTAGGTCTTAGCACAATAAGTTGAGGTTGATGTTGGCCCATACCTTTGGTTTATGTCTTCATCCCATCACAATATTAGATGCCACCACTACCCTTACATGTCACCACTTCCACTATGCACATAAACCCCTCCACTATCTCCATCTACCCGTTAGAAGGTCAAATCAAATTCGTTTTAGTATGTTTCCATCTCATCAGGAGATTTTGTAGCACATCTTGAGTACATCTTACCTCATTACCATTATTTCACTTATGAGGCTCGTGTTAGCCGATCTCATTTTTTTCAACATCCATGATTTAAAGGAAATAATTTAGGATTTAGTCATTTAAGGTTGTCTAACTGTTTTCTCAAAAATTTCAAGTTTTCTCCTAGTTTGGCACTGCAAAAATGCCTAGTTCGAACAGGCACTGCAAAATCTGTTGCATACTGGTTGACAGAGGGAAATTGGAATTTAGAGTTGTTGTAGGTGGTTTCATACATTCTGAAGAAGATATATTGTTAATCAACGGTGTCCAAGAACTCCTTGAGTTTTTATAGCTCTGTTGAAGATCATATTAAGGTTGTTCTTATGTTTCTTTTCCTGGGTGCTACGAATTGAGGATCTACATTCCCAACATACCTCTTTACCTTTTCTACCACCAAATTCTCAACTTATGTACATTATTTTCAGCCTCTTCTATCAAAATTGAGCAAATCCTAATGTTAGAGCCATTGTTCCTATCTCTTTCTTGGCCCTTGTTGTTATACTGCAAAAACTACTACGAATTGTGCTACAGATCCCTTATTCCAGCACTGCGAACCTATGCATAAAACTAAAAATTGTTATCCTCTGATTACATGGACGGTATCAACTGAATTATTTTAGATTTTCAATTGTTATTCCAAGCCTAAAATCTATCTATGTTGAAAATTTAAAGATCCTTGTTGATTAGCATGGTGTGGACCTTGCATGATGGTGAATTATTAGCTTAAAGCTTTGGGAGTTGCTTCCTCCTTGCATATCCATTTTACTGGAGGGTTTTCTTCCATTTCTTAACCATTAGTTTCCCCTTCATAAGATTAGAATTCAAATAGGTAGTTTAAGAATTTATACAAACAGAGCAGAGATTTACAATCTCAGATCAGAAAGATTAAGTTGGAGTTGCAGCCTTTCAGAGATGAATTAGCCCAAAGAAATATCAATGTGTTATCTCTAGCTGCAACCAGAAGAAGTACCAGACTCGGGAGGTGAAATGAAGTGGCTGAAAGAATCTAAATTTTGAAGGTGGTTATCCTTTCATTTTGAATTTATGGTGGGAAGTATTATGTTTATACCTGATTTTGCATTTATACACCATATTTAGAGGCTTCTACATGATTATATACCTTTGGCAACGGTTTTTGGGTATTTTTGTCTCAAACTGCACAAATCAGACAACTACGAGACATCGTAGCTCCTAGCGCTACAAAATGTGTTGCGGAAACTTTGTTCTAGACTATTGAATTGATATTTTTCACCAGCTGACTTTCCGAAGGATTTTCGAGTGAACCGAGATGAATTTTCAAAATCCAAAGGAGTTTATTGTCAATAACTGACCCATTAACATTAACCTCTTTCATTTTTCATATAGGTGTCATGAATTGGGAGATTCGAAATAATATTTGAGCCCTATGTTTTTATTTTTCATGATTTCATGTTTGAGACATGTTTTTGCGACATGTATTCCAGCCATCTGAAGATGAATTTCAAGAAAAAGAGAGAAGTTTTTAATAATAACTAGCTTATATACAAGAAGCATTCTCATATTTTACACATCTATTATAGTTTGATAATTACAAGTTTCATTTTGAAGCCTATTTTTCATAATTTCGCCTCCTGAAAAGCAGGAAATTGGTTAAAACGTGTCATTTTATGTTTGTAGTTGTTTCTATTTTGGGAAATGGGTTGGAGTTTGTATGGGTGAGATGGAAAGAACCTATATTTCTATATATTCATTTTACAAGAGGATAGGAGGGTTGGATTCATGATCCAAGAGAGGCTAGAGAGAGTAGGAGCAATTTTAGTTGTTGATTTATAAGCCCGAGAGCATGTTTGTAATGACATTTTCTGCCATTAAAGATTCATGAGAGTTGTTATCAGATTTTCTTTTTTGTTTTCCCACTTCTTTGTTATCTTCTTTCTTGAACATATTTCAGGTTTTGAGGATCATAGCTTCCATTGATTTATGGATTCATGAACAACAAAGGATCTGTTGTAGCTTTCCCATTAAATCATTGTTCATTGTTTAAGAAACTCTTTATCTATTGCAGAAAGGATATATTTATAATGGATGTTCTTCCTTTTTTCATATTCACCATGATTCTACTCATCATTATATATCTCTTTGTCTGATATACAGTTTGATTTCCTTTGATATGTAGGATGTTATGACTCCATGCCCAATGGAATGCCTCTGTAGAATTTTTTCTTCCCTCCCCCTTTCTTTCTCATCTTGTTGATCCACCTATTCAAACCATTTTAATACATTTACATTTTGATGGTTAATGGGATTATCCCCTTGTAATATAAGGGTGAATCTCAGTGATAACACATATTAGTACACAACTACTATCCAATGGTACACAACCACACCAAGTATCACATGACTACTTAATCGGTGACACATAGTCACAACTAGTGGAACACATCCACCAAAGTAGCATACATATACTTTCCAGAGACATACAGTCTCCATAGAAATCATATCATCTGATATAAACCTTCATAAAAACAATATCATGATATAAATTGAGTCATCTCGACCATTCTTTCACTCACATCTGTGAGATCTGGAAGAGCATCTGCCCTCAAAAAGTAAAACATCAACCATGGGCTATCTGGACTATTCTTCTTAAGCATAGAAGAATAACTATCCCTAATTTATGAGCCTGGACCATTCCTCCGGCACTTATCATAGTGCAACCTGGAGAGAATGAGTTTGCCCTAGGGAATTCCTGTCCCTGATTGTTGAACCTGGACCTTTCACCTAACTGGGCCATTCCTCTGGCACTAAACATAGTGAAACCTAGATAGAATGAGTCTGACCTAGGGAATGCATGTCCATGATTGTTGAACCTAAACCATTCACCTAACTGGGCCATTCCTCTGGCACTAAACATAGTGAAACCTGGATAGAATGAGTCTTCCCTAGGGAATGACTGTCCTACACCAACCTCCAAAACAAACAATTCTTCCAAACTTCTCACAATTGTTAACTTCGAAATAATGAATACTTGACGAGGCAGACCATTCTACTTGACCACTACTTAGAGTGACTTCCAAGAAGAATGATTTTCCTAAACCATTCCCCCACACTAGCCATAAGGGAAATCATTGTCTATGGTACATCAAAAATATATCGAACCATTTTCATTACGAAAATGACTATCCGACCTAGATCATTTTCTGAACTGGAAAATGCATGTCCGTCAGAAATCTCAAACCACTTTCCAAACTAGAAAGGATCTGCTCATCCTGGACCATTTTTAGAACTGAAAAATGATTGTCCATAAATCAATAACACACCAGTGCTCCCTCCTGGGAGTAATATCTTCCTTTTTCAATAAGGAAGTTGTCTCCATGAGCCCCAACTTGTAAACATTTCATCTTGGACAGAGGTTTTACCAAAATATTTTCTATCTTCTCATCTATGGAGATATATTGGAGAACCACTTCTCTTTTCTAGACTTCATTTCAGATAATGTGACGCTTGATCTCAATGTACTTTGGTCTATTATGGAACATTGTTTTTCTATGAAGGCTTCATGTAGCTCTAATCATCACAATATATATCATGGTCGAATTCAACACTTTTGTTTCTTGCCAGCTCATGACATCGTGGAAAGGCTCAAACTGGAACATATCCAAGTAGCACTTCTTTTGTCATCATGAGAGTTTTCCATGGATTAGAAATCCATCATCCCAAAATTCTGAGTGACTATTTTGATACACTATCTTTGTCATAGAAATTTTTCACCACACTTCGGTTGTATATGAGATACTCTGCATCAAGTTGTTTGAATCCATACAAGGTTTTCTTATATCGACATACATGGGTATATTTATGGTATACCTCAAAAAATTAAGATTTCTTTACATAAGATTCTTCCTCAAACGGTTTATTGGGAGGATAGTATTTTACAACCAACTGATGTAAACTTCAATCCATGGATACTGCAAGAGACATAATAGCTCAGATAGAGGTATATCTGGTTTATGGGAACAAGTTGTTATCATAGTCTTCTCCTCCTTCTGGAAGAACCTCTAGTTTTGAATCTCACAATGCTTCCATTCATAACCATTTTTCACAATTTATTACATATATTCTTCTTCATCATAACTTCCATTCTGTATGATTGATTTCTTCTAGTGGGTTCAAACCAAGCTGGTAGTCTTATGATTCTCAATATAATTACTGGTTGTTCTGGATTTTCTTTCTCTCTTGGAATATTCATGTTCTTCCTCATGTTTTTCTTTAGCTCTTGGTTCCATGGAGTTTTCTATAGATTCCATGCCCTAAAGATTCTAACTTCTTCCTTTCATCATAGGATCATGGATGTAGATGGACAACCAAGGATACTTTAAGGCTTCTTTTCGAAGAAGACTTCTTCTAAGGTCAAACTAAACACATATTGCTTTGCATGGATCCACGTTCAATGGGAACATAGATACTTGATAATACTCAATGGATCATATTATTTAGGATTAGCTCCCTCCTAATCCTTTCTTCATGCATGAATGCATGATCTTCTTTTGGAACTATATAATTATCTCCCTCCATATAAGAGAGTCCACGCTTCTGTCTGCATCCTTATTGTCTTCTGCAAAGTGTCACAAGTCTTTTTCTAATTTCCTCTTGATTGATGACTTATTTTTGTTTTTATTTCTTCTGGGTTTCTTCAAGTTTGATTCTGATTTCAGATTATCTGGCAGTTTTTACTTATATAATAGCTTCCATAGGAATTGTTGCCAAACATTGTCAACATACTTCATCTTTTTCATGTGTATTGCTTGACTTGTAGTCATCGTAATAGAAATTATTATCCTTTTATTATTCCATAGGTATTGTTTTCCTTGAACATATTTTCTTCTAAGAAATAGATATGCATGATATGTACAAAAACTATGTAAACATGGTATGTACAAGAACTATGAAGAATATTGCTACCTCGTCTTAGAAGAAGACGTTTGTTTTATCCTGCTTGACTTTGTTTGAGGGTTCGCTTTCTTCGAAAACTGTTGCTTCATATGTTTCCTTACTTCTTAACTCGTGACAATGGTTCCTATAGTGACCATATTTTTGACAGTTGAAGCATTGTATCTTTGACATATCCTTTTCTTGATTTGGTTTCTTCCTTGAGCCAAACTTCTTCTTATTCCTGAAATTCTTGAACCTTGTTGTGAAAGCTTGATCATCGTATTTCTCTTGGGGTTTCTCTTTTGCATTAATCCTTGATTCTTCTTGTGCACAAAGAGTCCAAAGTTCTTCAAATGTGGGATAATCCTTTCTTTTGTTCATGCTTGCGGCAAATGCATCCCATGTCTTGAGAAGTCCATTGAGTACTATATTTACCAGTTCCTTCTCTGAAATGATTTCTTGAATAGCTTGTAGTTGATATCTTAACTGAGATATTCTCACAAGGTATGATGTTATGTTGTCATCATCATTCATTTTCATGTCATGAAGCTCATTATTTAGACTATTTACTTGTCCAATGTTTTTGACTAAGAAGAGATTAGTTAGGGCATCGTGCATCTTCTTATATGAGTCAAGATGAGAGATGTAGGGTATCAAGTGCTATTTTACAGATTCCACTATGATACTCATGGAATTGATGTCATTTTATTTGAACTTCCCCATAACTGCAACGTTCTGAGGTTCCTTCTCTTTTCCTTCTTCAAACTGTGGTTCCATGATCTTTCCTTTCATGATATCCAACACTTTATTCTTGGCAAGGATGAGGTCAATCCTTGTCTTCCATGATATGAAGTTAGAATCCCATTCTAACTTATTTTCTGACTTCATAGAGTAAGTCATGACTGCTTTGACTTGGTCATCCTTTGACTTTGACCAAAAAATCAAACTTGGCATCTTAGCTTGCTGAGAGTACCAGGAGATGCATTGGGTTAGGGTGCACTAGGCTATCCATAAATTAGGTCAATATCTTCACTTAAGGTTCTTCAACAAGAGGGTTAGGGTTTCGTTGCTACAACAAAAACTGACAACACCCGCAATTGTAACTAAGAAAATCCTCCCAATCTATCTTCCAGTGGTTAGAATGTTTGAATATAGTGTGGGCCCATAACCTGTTAGAAATAATAGGTGTGCTCGTTTAACCATATAAAATATAGAACTATTGTCACCCAACCATAGGCCAAAGCCACCCCAGAGCACCTTAACCTTGACAGAGAATAATTCCAGAAGAAAACCCTAGGCCTAATAGCCAATCAAGGTAGCGTACCTCTCTCCAGAGCTAGCACACAACATAGAAAGTCCAAAACATAAGCAATATAAATTCCAAGCCTAAATCAAGAATACATGTTGTAGTAGCTGCAACTGACTCTACTCTCCATATTTGCACACTTACTCAGTTTTTGCAATGCGCACTCTTACATTTATGTAGTTGTGAGCTGTGTGTATCAAATGAGATCTAGCATCCTATATTTATACTACTTCTCCTTAGCTGTCTAGGCTGACTTCTCATTCTGGAGGACAAAAACTCAATATTAAATATTTCCTTTATTTGACTTGTCGTCTAGGGTTATGTCAAATGCTTTAGGGTTTCTTCTTGCTTCCCAGAATATTCTATTCTTGTCAGGGTTACACGTGGAGGTTAATACCTCCCAGAGCTACCATAATATCAACGCCTTTGGTACTTTTCTAGGGATTCTCTAATGTATTTTTCAAGATACTCAAAAGAAACTGAACCATATTCTATTTCCATGCTAACTTATTCTAAATCATTTATAATTTTACCTTTAAGATTCAACAAATATTCCTCTTCATCTATAAGATAAATGTTAGCTGATAATACACAAAAGTATTCTATTTCAACTATATCTTCTTCTTTATTTGTAGGAGAACATTTAACATCATTACACTTAGAGTTATTGCAATCAGAAAATTTTGGAGAGTATTTACCTTCATTGATGATGGAGTCTTGATATTCCTTCTCTAGATTCAACCATAGGTCCTTGGCAAAGGTACATTGTCCAATGATTTCTTTGACAAAACCTGAGAGTCCATTTAATATGGTCTTGAATGCCAAAACATTATTCTTCTTTGTTTCCTTTTGAGCTGCAAATTTTGATTGATTCTTCAAGGGAACTGATACAACAACAATTGTGTCCCAAACACCTACTCCTTTTGACTTCAAATACCCTTTAATTTGTATTCTCCATGATGAGTAATCTATCTCATCAAAGAAGGGAACTTCATCTGTATAGGGCACTGCATGTCCATCCATTTTTGAGTCCGTGGATCTCCTTCAATCTTGTAAGGATTATTGTGAAGGGATAATCTGATACCAGTTGTTGGACACACCGACCATACTGAGAGAGGGGGGGGTGAATCAATGTGTGGCTCTTCTCACAATTCTTTCTTTCTTTAGTTAGTAACTACTTCAAACATCATCATTCATTACTTTCATTCACAAATATTTTCTTGCATGTAAACATATATCAACAACATTCATCAATAATAAATAACTATGAACCATCATCATAACAAACACAATGAGAAGCAAATATATGTGTAAGATTTTTGTATTATGTTGTTACATGAGACTACAATATCCAGGGTTTATCAACATCAACTAAAAACAAAACCAACTCCAAGAGAGTACCAACTCTCAAATACAAGACCCGACTTGCAGATCTCATCACCAACTAATATGTGAGGAATCCAACTCTCAAGTACAAGACCAGCTTATAGATAGAAAAACATATGTCCAACTATACCAACAATATTCAAGTATTTTATATAGGTATGTGACATGTTTATATTGTAGAAGGCGTATGTACGTGACCTATATATACTGCAACACACATATGTATGCGACCTATCCTCTTTCAGCCTACATACAACCTCTGAAAACTAGGGATTCCTGGAACTCCAGAACGTCTGGCCCTTCAGACCTTTGTTGCCTCTGTCACATCAGCCTGTAACCTGTCACTATATATCATATCATCAACCATATGCATATATATACCATATCATCAATGAAACATATCCAACAACCTATGCATTCCCCTCATGCATACAACAACATACAATCATGCATACATCATCATATAACATAGATATCCCTCAACCAAGTACAATTGTTTCAAAGATGTAAACTATGGGAACCATATCAATACTATACCATACATAAGAGTGTTTCTCACTCGACCAACCATTCAAGATATACCATGTCCAAGTACCACAACTATCACACCAAGAATGCCTCAAGTATTCACCATATCATAAGAAAATCTAAGCATAAAAACAAACATGTAACCATACCAAAACTTCTGTAGTTGATCTAAACCTGTAGAATGTTGACTCGGGAAATTGCTTTCAGACTCTAGAGACCTGGCACAAACATATACTCAAGTTTTCATGACCTTTTCATATGTATATGACCTGTCCTCTTTCAACCTGTGGATGTTCGTGAATTGGTCTTATGTGGCTTTCATATGTACACGACCTGGCCTTCTACAACCATCATACAACTTCAGAAAACTAGGGTTTTTCTGAAACTTTGCAACTCCGAAACTTTCACCATCAATCCTCCTTTTCTACCTCAGACTTGTGTAACTTTGGATTTATCAATGAGTTCCTACAATAAACCTTTCAAGAAATAATATATAGTCAATGTTCTCAATAGATAGTTCACAATAATAGACCCTTGATCTCTTATTTATACTCTCTGAGTAGCTTGTTATAGGGGTTATCTTCTAACCAACTTCCTTCTTTTAGGGATAACCCACTTCTAACTAATTTTTCCACTTACAACTAATTTATCCACAAATATTAAACTCATCACTTCTAGTTGCAACTAATTTATTTTTAATGATTTTCTTATTGCAACAACGTAACCCATAATTAACTCCTAGTTGTAAACACTTTGACTAGTCAACTTCTTCTAGGAGCTTCTAGAATAATTTGACTTCTTTGACATTATAGGGGCTTCTAGGTAACTCATGAGGGTTCTCCAACTTTAATAAGCCATATCTCCTCAACCTTGAGGAACTGTGTGACGTACCACATATAAATGGAAATGACACGACATGTATTATCCATCCATCATAGTCTCACCTACAAATTCACTAATGTTAATTACATTATTCCTCAACTAAACTTGGGTTCATTACCCATACCTATATATCCATCGGAGTGTGATACCAGAATTTCTAAAGGGTTGACATCAATCTAAAATATTACTCTCCAAGGGTTGACATCAATCTACAATATTACTCTCCAAGGGTTGACATCAATCTACAATATTACTCTCCATGGGTTGACATCAATGACAACCAACTATCCAAACCAATTGTCCATCAATATAGACTAGTTGTCTGATAGTTTATCTATTTATTTTGAATGATTTAACTCTATATGAATATTGATAGTGTTTTTGAGCAGGAGTGGAATCCTGTCTCGATAATTTCAAAGGACGAGAATTTTGTGCCAATGATTCTTATGCAAAGGATAATAGTGTTTCATTGTTTCATCATGTAGGATGTACTAAAAAATAAAATAGAAGTGAATGGTGTAGCATAGTATTGATGAAACCTGACACTTATGAGATGCATAATTTGATGGTGGGAGGGTGAGAGAAACCCCTCCAAATTTGGTATCCACTCTCAAAATTCTGAAAGTAGACAATGAGAGGCTCACAAGAGCTCAGGCTGAGTAGGAAGAGTTGAGTGGAGTATTATTGTAGAGTTTATCAGAAATCCAAAATAATTTATAGCAAGGTCCAACCATTAGTAATGCATGACCACAATAGTAAGAGAAATTGAATATCCCTTTGGATGTCCAAAAACATAGACTAGCTCAAAATAATGTGGGGATAATTTCTTCCAAGAAGAGGCATCGAGATCCTAAGAAAAGAATAACTAGCAGAAGTATTTCCACAGAGTCATCTAGTGAAAATACCATTGCAAAGGATCTTTCTAGCAATGGCATTGGGTCTAGTGTTTCCAAAAAAAAGGAGAAGAGACATTCACAGATTTCTCTGACAAAATAATTCAAGAAGGCTAAGCCGCCTATCAGGTCTCCAATTTGATGTTATTTTCATTGCCAAATACTTTCTTTTTGATCATTTTCACCTTGTCACCATTCCTTTCATCGTGTTATCTCGAGATTTTTAATGGAAATGTCATTTAGAGCTTGCAAAATAATTATATTGTTAATTTGATGACTTTTCCATTTTTTTTAATGAATTAGGAGGATTATGAGTTGTTTTATTGATAATTATGGTTTTGACTAGTTTAGATCCTCTAACACATATGGATCTGATAACCCACCTCAATGTTCGACATATCTGCGCAATTTCAGGAGAAATTATAGAACCTGGGTTTTGTTTCTAACCCTCTCAATATGGATCCTTGTTATTCAAAATGTACCCAGGTCGATTATCCAAGCCTCCGGGTCATGGTCAAATTTTCAGTCATATAAGATAGGAGTTTCTAAGAAGCAATATTTCCATGTGATTTACGAGCTAATGAGGACGAATTTCGAAAAACTAAAACATGGGTTTTGTGGAGACTGACCCAAATTGAGTACAACATAAACATATTTTCTAGAAGAGGCACGATTTGGGAGATAAGTCTGATTTTCTAATCTGTGTTTTCCTAGATTTTGTGTGCGTCAGGTTTCCAAAAAATGTGAAAATTGTTTGAATGAATTCCGAGTTTGGGGGATTCGGTTCCATCCTCCTCCAATGATCCTTTGTATAAATATGAAATCAATATTGTGGGAGAGGGGGACATTTTAGTGCAACATTACTCTATTTCATGTATTGTTGAACTTCCATATTTTAATACAAATTTTTCATGCTAATGTTTCAAGGATAAATTGTTGTTTGTATAATTTTCCCTTAGGTTGGTAATCTTTTATCAGCATGAAACCGATTGGGAGTAACAACCAATTTGATCCACATTGCCATTTTATTTTATGTAGGTTCATATTTACATTTGTAGTAAGTTTTTATATATTGTTCATACTATTTTAATTTCAGAGTAGTTTATTTTTGTTCTGAATAAAATAGTGGGTAACTCTTTATTTTATTTCCTGAATGATGTGTGTGGATCCTTGCAGAGGTTAGATATTCCACTGAATTCCAGGGTTCATGATTCAAACTCGTCTTTTGAATATATTGAACCCCTGACCATTAGAGTAGGTGAAATATTTGGATTGGTTCCCTTGGAGAAGCCTTATTTCTATTGACCCAACGCAGAGGGACACCCCAATAATCACCATATCTCATAGACTTCCTTTCTCTCTTGCATTTACATTTATTGTTTGGTAGAGGTGAGATCACTCACTGAAGGGAAGAGATATGCATTGTAAATATTCGTGATTGTATGAATGTTTTGTTAATTTATTGTGAAAGATTGCAACCTATAGTAAAGGGGCTCTGTTTTGGCACCCTAGTTAGCACACATCTCCTAGATTTAATTTATGAATTCTTTCTTTTGAAAACAGTTACAATGGGCTAGGTTTCACTGAAAATGGGGATTGAGGTTTGTTTTATAGTCAATATAGGAACACTCTAGACATAGCTAAGTGAAAGACTATCTCTTGTTCCTTTAAAAACTGTCCTTAAGCCTGTCATCCAATAAATAACCCCTTTTAGCATTGGTTTGGAGGTTGTTTTGTTTCTATAGAATTATTTTCATAGATTAGAAGACCTATTAACGTTTTGATCCCTACATATGTAGGGATAGCATATCTAATTTTACAAACTCTCATATTGATATATTTAATGTCTAGAAATTAGCATATAATCTGATCGACATTTTTGGCATTGTTGTTGGGGAGGTTCTAAAAGGGATTAGAGCATAGGTAGGTTGTTTCACAAGTTTTCTATTTTTTGTGTAATTTATCTACAATTGCAACTTGGGGGAGGAGAATAATTAAGACACAAAGGTTCCCTTGCTTCATAATTTCTGAAGGGGTTCTATCCCAATGCATTCAATTTAGTGAATTTCTCCAAAGCCTCATTGTTTCCTTTTATGCAAGTGTGTTTTCTTTTTTATTTATAGAAAGGAAGAAGCTAAATCATGTCAAAAGATAACTTGGTGAAAACATAGTCTTAGTAGCATGAGATCATCCAATAACATGATAATTTTTTCTCTAAAGTTGTTTTCTTTTGGCCAAATTTATTTCTTTAAAATAGAATTTTTTTTCTATTGGAGCTATAATATCCCCCCGTACACTAACCTTGCTAGAAAAATAGGATCGCGGAGCAATAAAATAAATAAAATGTGGAAATAAAACACAAAAGATACATAATAAAATAGAGACATAGATATATGTGGTTCACCCAGTGTGGGCTATGTCCACCAGAGAAATTTTTCCTTCCTTTTTATTATTATCCAGCAAGATGAAGGGATACAACCTACAACATGCCTGGTGTAACTTCCTCTTCTTTCTCTCATAGTCTCCTCTCTCAAAATACAATATTCACAATAATACCCAACCATAATACAATTCCCTCATAAAAGAGGGTTTCCTTCTAGGGTAAAAAAAAATAACATAACTTCTATCATCAGATCTATGGCCTTATAATGGAAGGTCCAAATTTACTCTGAAATTACAATAAACATTTACAAGGAAATTTTTCCTTCGGGGGGCCACTTACCCCCAGACCTCCCAGTCAGGGGGATGAGCCCCCTGGACCACACAAGGGGGGAAATCCCACCTGCAACCCCCTCGCATGGAGGAGTGTGAATTATTCCAAGGTGTACATTCTTCATGGGGTATAAAAAAAACTGAAAAAAAGACCTATAAATCATGAAGATAATTGGGATCCACAACCAAAAAACCCTATGCAAGATAATACCTACGAGCCAACAAAATAAGAATGCTAAAGAGATTGTGGAGAAAAGGAGAAAATGTTACTCCAAGATATCTATCAAATCCTGAGAGCCATTGGAACCATATTTACATCTCAAGAGGAACATATATTGATCGCAATCAGAAGCATAACTTCAAAGGGACTAATAGAAGAAAAAAGGATCCATGAGAAACATCAAGAAGAAAATATAGATCATCCTTGAAAATATGAAAAGGAGAAAAAATAACCATGGAAAACATTCAATGGAGATCATGATCTAGGTGGATATCGATGGCCACCCACCTTTTCCAACTGGCTTAAAATAGTTTTTTGGCAATTTTAGCAATTTACTATTTTTAGTAGTTTTTAACTTCTAGGGATAGTTTAAGGGCCTAAACGATGCTTTTCACAATCGGGCACCTCAATGATAGAAAACGTCTCTCATTGAGCCCCCTAAATGAATATCATCGTCAATACCTTCCCAATGAGTTGTCTTGCGCCCTAAACAGAGATCATATGAAAAAGATACGACCCCTAGAAGTTTATGTGCTAACTTAACCCAACGAGGGCCCACATGACTTTTGGCACTCCATCTCCCAGGGTTAGGTTTTTGGTTATATGGAGTTTTGGCATTCATATTTATTGTAAAAATGTCTTTAGTTCCTCATTGTACTCATCTTCTTATGAACGAGCGTAGTCATCACATCTCTTCTCATATATAAGCTGCCAACATTCTAGCAAGCTTGTTTTTAGTCCGCATTTTACAGTTTTCAACATATTTCTTATTTAATAGAAGTCATTTTTTATTGTGTCTCTGTTATTGTTCACTATGTCTCTATGTTAACATTATAAATTTGTGGTTTCATTTTGTTTCGCTCATAAATCTGGATCAGTCATATCAAAGAGGTCTTCTCCATGTCGTTTTTTTAATGCTTGTCCCTAACACGGTCAGGGTATAGAGAGTTGGGTCTCAAGCTTGTTTCTCTTGAGCATAAATTCTCTCAAACACCTGATAAATTGCCCATGGTGGGTGAAAATAAATATTATGGGATAGGAGATCCTTTCAAAATATTGCATGAGGAATCCCTTGAGTGACAGAGGAACGAGATGATGGACATATTCGCACAAATCCTTCGATGACTGTCGACAAGCAACGCATCCACCTCAAGTGGAAGCACCACCCCCTTCAAGTTACAGATAAAATTTTATATTCCTATATTTGAAGGTCAAATAGATGCAGATGTCATAGATAAATGGTTAAAACTTCTAGAAGGGTATTTTTTTGTCCACAACTTTTCCGATAGAGAAAAGATTATATTTGCGCTCCTCAAGGCCATCCCCCATGTTAAAGATTGGTGGGAGACTTTCTGTGACCAAAATGAAACAAAAGGATCCAAATTAGTTGTAGTTACACCCACTTGGGTTTCCTTCAGGGATTCTATTAAGGAAAAATACTATCCTATTGAAATTTATGATGACTTGTATACAAGATGGACCACACTACGACAGGAAAGAGACCTAATAGTCCCAGATTCACCAATGTCTTCCATACCTTGCGCACCAAGATGGGTATCAAATATTTTGAGCGACATCTAGTGCTCAAGTACGGTGGTGGTCTGCATAGATAAATCCATACATAAATGGAGTTTTTGGACATCGCTTCCTTGGGTGTAGCCTACTAATATGTCATCAAAATCGAGCAGAAGCTTAAACAAAAAGTGCAACAGTTTGGGTCTGGGAACCCCTCACAGAGAAGCAGGGCAAGGGCATCCCTAAACCATAGAGCAAAGAAAAGAGAAAATATGGGAAACCTCATGAAAACCAGTCCAAGATGAAAGAATAATGACAATGGGAAGATGAAGAAAGATACCGAGAAGTGGTGTGACTTCCATAAGAGCCCCTGACATAACACTGTTGATTGCCACTCAAAGTAGTCATTAGTGGATGAAGTAAAATAATCTAAATCAGATGCAGGTTCCGAATCTGAGTTAGAACTAGAGAACAAGATATGGATCAGTGACATGAAACCCGGTACTGTCGTTGTTAACATGGAACTAAGTGCCACCGTCGCTACCACCAAGATCCATCTCGGTGAACCTGATGAACCAAAGTAAGATGAGTGCCTCTTTTATTCATAGATGTGGGTGAAAGGCACTCCAATACACTTCATCATTGATAGCGGTAGCCATAAGAACCTCATATCAGTAGAGGTCATCAAGTAGATATCCTTTGACGATGTCACACCCACAACCCTACACCATCGGATGGCTCCATCAAGGAAGTGATCTTTACGCCATACAACAATGTCGTCTGTTGTACGACATCAAGCCATTCAAAGATGAGGTATTGTGTGATGTTTCTCCCCTTGAAGTTTGTGACGTTCTTTTGGTCCAGCCTTATTTATGGAAACTTCATGTTGTATATGAGTCTAGGCATCGCAGTGTTATTATTACTTTGAACAAGAAATTGTACAGGATACCCGAGGTAGTCCCACCTAGTTTTATTTCCTTGATCTCTTCCAAGTAATGTAGGAAGGTCATTTCTCAGACCAAGAAGTTTTTCTTCTTCATGATTTGCTCTCAAATTGAGAGAAAGTTTTAAACCACATCCATGGCCTCCGCGGTTGACCTCTCCATGCAAAAAAAGTAAGTGGATAAGGTCATGGAAGAATACAAGGACATCTTCTCATCACCTATTGGAGTATCTCTGCACTGTAAGGTCAAGCATCCCATTGATATGACCTCGGGCACACCACTGCCAAATGGGATAGTCTAACGTCACTCTCTGCTAGAAAATGAGGAGATCAAGCATCAGATCCAAGAACTTCTCCACAAGGGGCACATCCAACCCAACTCATCACCTTGTGGAAGCCCAATCGTGTTGGTGAAGAAGAAATTTGAGACCTAGCGAATCTGCATTGATTACTAATCCCTAAACAAAATCACAGTCAAGAATCGATACCTGATTCCCTGAATTGACGTTCTCCTTGATTAGTTCAAGGGGGGGAAATAATTCAATAATATTGATCTAAAGTCTGGCTACCATCGGGTCCCAATAGAACATAAAGATGTATGGAAAACTACCTTCAAGTCAAAAGAAGGTCTTTTTGAATGGTTGGTCATGCCCTTTGGTTTGAAGAATGCCCCGAAAAATTTAATGAGGTTGATGGTGTATCTAGAGGACATCCTCATCTACAACAAGACTTGGGAAAAACACTTGCAGCATATTCGGCAGGTTCTGCACACTCTGCGACAGTACAAGCTATATGCCAACTTGGAAAAATTCTCCTCTGGCATGGACATGGTCTAGTACCTAGGATATATTGTTGATATGCATGGTGTGCATGATTATATATCTAAGATCCAAGTCATCCATGACTGGCCAGCCCCAACCATGTTCACTGAGTTTTGGAGCTTCTTAGGCCTTGCCAATTTCTATTGCAGGTTCGTGTTGGGATTCTCCCATATTGCATAGGCCCTAAGTCAAATAATCAAAGGTGATGGTAAGGAAAAAAAAAATTGGGGCTTGTCCCAACATAAAGCATTCGATGATCTGAAGTCATGCTTGTGTTCATCACCAGTGCTCTCATTACCCAACCTACAACAACCCTTTGAGATCGAGACAGATGTGTCAGATTATGTTGTGGGAACAGTCCTCACTTAGCATGACCACCCCATGGCCTATCATAGTGAGACACTATCAGATGTCATCCATAAGTACCCTACTTATGAAAAATAAATGTACTCCATTGTGCAAGTCTGCCACTAGTGGAGGCATAACATTCTTAGGAAGGAGACAGTCATCCACAGTGATCATAAGTTGTTGTAGTTCATATAGACACAAGGAAAATTGTAGAATGACTTCCATCGGAAGTGGTCCACATATTTGCAGCAGTTCTGCCTCAACATCAAGTATAAAAAAAGAAGTACCAATCGAGTCATTGATTTCCTCATCCGAACTCCAGTCGCAATACTCACCACAGTGCTAGACTCTTGCGGCCATTAGACCTTTGGGTGGCCCCACCTCTATGAGACGGATCCTGACTTCGCCAACACCTACCAGATGTTGGGTTCCAACATAACTGTCAATAATTTCCATATTCAAGATGGGCTATTGTGCCATATGGTCCATATATTTGTTCCATCAAGAGAGTGAGTGAAGCTGATTTTGGAATCCCACTATAGTTGAGTGGAATGACACTTTGGCGTGGAAATGACAATGGCAGTGTTGCAACGACATTTCTACTGGCCAAAAATTTGACAAGATGTCAACAAGTATATCTAGTCCTAAAGTGCATTCTCTATTTCCAAACCGACCATCAAGAAACAAGGCATGTACACTCCTCTACCTACTCCTGATAGGCCTTGTGAATCCATCTCAATGGACTACATGTTAGGCCTCCCTTCCACCAGGCAGGGAAATGACTCTTTTTTTTTGGTTGTTGATCACTTTTCCAAGATGGAAATTTTGGTCTCCTGCAAGAAGAACATCACGATGGAGGACACTGCCAATATTGTTTTATCCAGATTTGGATCTAGGAGCTTGATGGGGCTTAGAAAGGCCTAAAAAATAATTTTCTTAGAATGGATTCAAAATGGACGTGTGCATATGCCTCATTGATATGAAACCAATGCAACTTGAACGGGCTCAAACATACATCTTATGCTCTTGATATTGCATTCTGTTCATTTTTCCAAACACGAAAAACAAATGCTGACTATATAGTCCGTACAGTGCCACATGGCAGATGACTGTACAGGCTATATGATCATACAGTTGACGTGGAATCATAGTGGGCAGATTCCATACAATTGAAATGGACCAACGAGGCGGTGACATGTGTCACCACTGGAAGGGTGACACATGGCATGCTCGTAAATGTTCCACGTGGCCCTACCATACAGTGACACATGGCAGGGTATGACGCAGACAGGTGGCTGGTAAGGTCAGATGAAAATTGGACCAATCTCATTGTGAAAAGTGGAATTCTCACAAGCCAATGAAATGGTGTCATGTGGCCTAGACGTGGGCTGCCACATGGCACCCTAGCATTCATTGGTTGAACAAAATATTTTGGAGCTCATGGGATTCAAACCCATGACCTGATGGTAGAGCCTACACCTTGGGGATGGTCTGAATGCCTTTGGACCATGGTGGATCTTTTTATACCATTCCCACGATTTTTTATTTAAAGTGCAAAGATATGCTATTTCGAGGTGGAAGAGGTCGGGGCCTAGCCCCAGCCCGCGGCTTTACCACTTCACATGGCCACAATTCTTACGATGAGCGCTCCATTCAATCAAAACTTAGGCATGTGGACCATGGGATTCAGACTTACCCTTTAATGCACCTGACACCATAATACCAGGTCTATAACCAATTTCTAGCACTTCGAATGGGAACATGGTCCTGTGGTTAGTTGCAATGCGACCACTGTATGCGGGTTGGGGGCTAGTGCACAGCCATTTGGGCTGGCTCTTGGCCACATTACAACCATATGACCGATTTAAGGGGGAACACACCAAGGATTAGGGGGATTATCCATTTATTTTCCCAAAAGTGGTTATTTGACCATATAATAGTGATTTCTTTATGATCTTAGGCCTGTTATTGAAGATTTTTGGCCAATATTGGGGGATATTGGGCCCTTTTTGAGGCGATATCTTGAGACGAAGTTGGGATATGATAACCAAATTTAGGCCTATATAAACCAGGGCTTCTTGAAGCCATGGGGGAGATCAGTGGTGGTTCAGAACAGGTTTATGATGTCTGATTTTTGAGCCAAAGGCCATTGTCATGGAGGGAAGTTATTGAGGAGCACACCTTTACGGGCCATTTATGGGAGCCTTGTTCATCCGATTTGGGTGCCGTTAGTTTTGATGGGTTCATAAGATCTGGTAGAAAACGACCAGATCATTCTTGTAACCTTTTGGCACTATCATTACGTGCTTGTAAATATTCTAACATAAATAAGCAAAGCCCATTGAAACAAGGCCCAAAGACGTAGGAGAAGATTGGCGAACTCCATTATCACATTTTTGTTATGGTTTGTTGTTGTTTATTTATTAATTTCAGATATTCACATGTTTATATGGTAGTCATAACTTCTCATATCTTCTTCCTCTTTCATTAATCTTCCTAATTGGTTAAGTAATGCATGCATAATAACTCAGCCATAGTCATTAAAAGATATTTTCAAATCACTTTTATTTGAACGAGTATGGGTACAATTTGGGATCCCCCAAACCATTATCTCAAATCGAGACAACCAGTTCCTCAGCACATTCTGGTTGATCCTCTATTCAATGTTGAACACCAAGCTCACCAATTCCACTTCCTTCCAACCTTAGACAGATGGTCAAACTGAGGTCGTCAACTGAATGATCGTTCACATCCTCCACACGTAAAATTTCAAGCACCCTCACACCTAGGATGATGGTCTTCCTTATGTTCAAAAAAATTACAACAGAGCCATACATAGATCAACAGATCACAACCCCTTTCAGGTGGGGTTGGTATTTCAACCATTGGGTCCCATGGATGTTTCACTATCCCTTACAGCCACCCAGACAGACTCATCTCATGCTACAACTACAACTAACAAATCCACCCAGTTCATTGAGTGGATCCAACACATCTTCCAATAGGTTTGGGATATTTTACATAAGTACAATGCCAAGTAAAAGCAGTGACATGATCAACACTGGGTGCCACACCATTTTTTGGTGGGAGACAAAGTTTGGTTGCACTTGCAGAAAGAAAACCTTACAGGGCCTCATCATAAGATTTGTCCACTTTGTTATGGGCCTTACACCATTACCAAGTATTTGGGTGACAATGGTTTTGAGATCAACCTACCCCCTTCATTGGCTTGCACCCAATGTTCAATGTGGACCTACTTCGGCCTTATTTTCCACCATTATTGGACACCTCAGAGATAACAGAACAGTTGAAACCAACAGATCTCAACCTTGATTTCATGGAACATGAATACACTGATAATATCATGGACACACAGGTCAAGCGCACTCGCCAACATAGGATCCATATTTATTGGGTTGTCAAAGCATGGAAACTCCTGCACAAAGGAAAGTGGCTCACCTAGGGCCAAATTCAACAAAAATTTCCTCATTTGATGGGGAAACTAAACCCAATGGATAAAATTTCTTCCTAAGGAGGGAGGATTTATCTAGGTGGATATCAATGGGTACCCACCTTTTGCAACTAGCTCAAAACAATTTTCTAGCAATTTTGGCAATTTACTATTTTTAGCAGTTTTTAACTTCTGGGGCCAGTTTCAGGGCCTAAACGAAGTTTTTTCATGATAGGGAACCTCAATGATATCCAAAGGCTCTGATTTATCCCCCTAAATAAATATCCTCATCAATACCTTTCCAATGAGCTATCGTACGCCCTAAACGGAGATAGTCTAAAAAAGTTATGACCCCATGAAGTTAATGTACTAACTTACCCCAACGGGGCCCACACGACTTTTGGTGCTTCATCACCTAGGGTTAGGTTTTTGGATGTATAGGGTTTTGCAATTCATATTATCGTAAAATCACCTTTGTTACATGTCAAAATTAATCAACTGGATAAGTGTCGCATGTTCCTCTCAATTGTCGTAAGTGTCACATCTTCCTTACAACTTTCGCAAGTGTCGCAAACATTGTTCAAGCATACTTCCATAACGACGAAACTAAGTAGGCACTTAAAACATCTCATACACTTGATTTGGAGAAAGGGAACTGGTTAACTGAAGACAAGGAACTCTTATCGCCTGAGCAGAGCTCTTAAACAAAGGTTTTGAAGGTGAGTGCTCCCCTACATCAGCCTTAGGAGCGTTGGCGCTCCCCTATAAGGCCTCAGGGAGTGTTATAATGCTTGTCTGTCCCTCTGAAGGAGCGCTATCCACCTTTTGAGTGCTGGCACTTCCCTCAAGCTTCCTAGGGAGCGCTACAACACTCTGATGCCCCTTTTGAGGGAGCGCTGCCTAATCTGAGGCAGTAGTTGGCCCGTTGAGGAGAATAAGGGGAGGATCTCTCAAGTTTAGAAGGCAGTTGCATTTGAATTCTTGGTTTCATAAGAAGTTCCCTGATCCAAGGAGGGAATTCCTCAACTTGTTCTAAAGATAACTCAAGAGGTTAAGCTCCTCTTAACCTATATAAGCAAGCTCTATGATGGTGAAAAAGGGGGGAAGAATTGCTAGCATCAAACCTATGATCTCATAGGGAACATACAGTCATTCAAAGGAGAAGTGATCAGTGAAGCTGCTATCATCCAGGTTGTGGATGTTTCGAGCAAGGGTTAGACAAAGGGGACTTGACGAAGCTGTCACATTCGCATCTACGATTGTAAGTATTGTTGTCGTTATTCTCATCAATATGACATGCTTGGCTTGTTTCTTTCTAGTTTGTGTCTGATCTCACATGAACCTATCATTGATAGATAGATCTGTTTTCAAGATAACATCAATAGAGTAGGAAGCGGTTGTACTTTGTTTGTCTACAGGACTCAGTGAGGAGCGAGAGTTCGGAGCTCAATTTGGAGCGTGCAGGGACAAACATCGATAAAAAGGTATTTTTGTTCTCATTCCTTCTCATGTGCTAGTTTGTATGGATTTGAAAGGAATTCAGTGTCCACGTTAAGCACTTTCCGTCTTAGAGTAGAGTCTAGCTCTTCGAGGCAATCTACCTGTCCGCAGGGAGATTTTCCTACAACAGAAACTGGCAACTCCACTGGGGAGTCCTCAAATCGAAACCTCTTGTTTTGATTTCTCCTCATAGACCTTTTTTTACCCCTTGATCATTTCATACCTGGTTCACTCCTCTTTTGATTGTTTTCATGAGCTGATTGGCTCCCTACCCCATCACACCCAGCCTAATTATCGGAATTGAACTATAATTTTTGAATTTTTGACATTTTTGAGGGATTTTTGAACCTGGCGCCCCTGTCTCTATGTTAACAGAGCACCAACTCTCCCTGGGTGCCTTACACAGAGCGCTACAACGCTCCTTGCCTTTGGCAACAGAGCGCCAACCCTCCTTTGGCCAATAAACCTTCCAGAATTGTTTTTTCTGGGTTTTACCTCTGTGTTTCTCCTGCTGGGTCACCTTGTGAGTCAATCCTTCTTTCTTTCTAGCCTTGACATCTGTCTTCTTTGAAGAACAGACATCTTTTTGTTTGGATTTTGTAGCCTCCTTCACTATTGTTGCTGAGTTTTTCTACCATTTGGAGTCTAAAACCCATGCATTGTCTTTCTCTCTTTTTGACTGAACGAAAAACTCTGGTGAAAGTCATCAAAGGCCTACAGATCTTTTCATTTGGTTTTCGTTAAGATCACTGTTCTTCGACATTTCCTTTGGTGTGAAGTTTGATTTCTCTTTGATTGTTTCTTTTCTTTCACTTCTTGTTTTGATCACAACGAGAGGGTGTATTGTTTGTATGATTCTTGCTTGTGTTGGTATGATTTTCATTCATCCAAAAAGATAATTAGCAAGACAAGCATTGTTTTGAATTAATCATTATTCATATGCAAACAATAGAAGGCATATTCATGATTGATTGTGCATATTAGAAGGTATCTCAAATTTTTTAGCAACACATCAGGATTTGATTGAGGACATTCCTTTTTTGTGCTTGTTAGTGAAAAGAACTCTCTCTCTCCCTTAGATAGATGTTCATCGAAAAGAAATGAATGCTTATCATATTTGATGCATGTTTGGGACTGAGTC